>JAVIAB010000088.1:57248277-57283277 GCA_032433765.1 Megaustenia siamemsis | reverse complement strand
GGTGCATTTGTTGCACTGGGAAACATATTGAAGTCTAAAGGAATTAGGTTAAATACCGAAATAAGAATTTTCAACTCCAATGTTAAGTCAGTCCTACTATGTGGCTGTGAAACATGGAGAACAACAAAAATGACAATCATGAGGATACACACCTTCATTAATGGATGCTTGCGCAGAATAAAAGGATAGAAATGGCAGAACAAAATCACTAACATAGAATTATGGAAAAGCACCAGTCAAATAAGGGAGCCGTGATAGCTCAGTGGTTAGTGAACTGGATTACAAAGGACAAGAGGCAGAGTTCGATTCCAACCGACAGCTTCCGGGTTCACCCAGCCTTAAATGGGTATCGGATTTTTTTCTGGGAAAGTAAAGCGGCATGGGGATAATACCGACCACATTACCCCAAAAATCATGTGTTGAAGGTCTGTAAAATTTATGGTCACTAACACCATATTCTGTATACGCCACTTGCCATAACAGGGGCTCTTTACTTATCTTTTTTTTACCAGTCAAATACCAGTGGATAAAGAAATACAGCAAAAACGATGGCACTGGATAGGACACACACTGCAGAATCCAACTGAGAGTATTACACAACAGGTTCTTTTTTGGAATCCCCAAGGAAAAAGACAAAGAGGAAGAATAAAATCTTCGAGATGACAAATGGAAGCAGAGATTAAGATGATGGGGAAGACATGGAATGATCTTAAAAGAATGGCAAGAAACAGAACAGCTTGGAAAGTGTTGTTGAAGACCTATGCTCCACAGGGAGTTGAAAGGTAAAAGAAGAAGACATCTTACAGTGAAGTGACTTTTTACATTCCAGAAAAAAAATCCAGTACCCATTTAAGGCTGGGTGAACCCAGAAGCCGTCGATCAGGATTGAACTCGGAATACCCTTGCCTCATTCTTTATTTATATCATCAGGTTTATCAGACCTTCATGGCTAAATTTTCAAATAATTTGGGCTGCTTTTTTTTTTTATTTATTAATTAAATTATTATTCTCTTGCTGCCAATTTCTTGCAATATTTATTCACCAGATTCATCGCCAAACATTTACATATTTTAATTCAATATTTAAAAGTTAAGCAAAATATATCGAGTCAGATATTTGTCTTTGTTATAATAATTACAGTATGGAAAGAAAGAAAGACGGAAAGAAAGAAAGATAGAAAGAAAGAAAGAGAAAGAAAGAAAGAAGAAAGAAAGAAAGAAAGAAAGAAAGAAAGAAAGAAAGAAAGAAAGAAAGAAAGAAAGAAGAAAGAAAGAAAGAAAGAAAGAAAGAAAGAGCCCTGTCATGCCACATGGTGGCATATGGGAAATATGGTGATCAGAATCACTGCACATTTGTATGTGCTCAGATTTTCCCCTTGAAATATTGAGGATCTCTGAGGGAAACCCTGACCCCGAAACATCTATCTATCTATCTATTGACCTTTCGAGCCGTAACCGGCCCATAGGGCGTAGACCAAGATACACCTTCTCCTATATGAATTTTTGTTCTAGCAGTTTTCTTTTAAAGATATTTTATCAAATCTCGCCATCTGTCTCTGTTCTGTGCAAGCAGTTCTATCTCATTGAGGGAGCCGATTCCTGCTGCTCTTGCCTCTCTCATCAATGTTCTTCTCAGTGTCTCCCTGGGTCTTCCTCTTTTTCTTTTACCTGTTGTTTCCCATATGAGAGCTTGCTTTGCTATTCGATTATTATCTCTTCTCATCACATGTCCAACGTATGACCATCGTCTTTTCTTTATTACTGAAGATATTAGTGGTTGATTGGCGATTTCTCTAATTTCCTCGTTTGTTTTGAATTCGTTCCATTCTATACCAAGTATTTTCCTTAGACATTTATTTTCGAATGCGTTCAACTTTGTTTCTATATCTCTTGTTGTTTTCCAGCTTTCACACGCATACGTAAGGGTTGATAGTACATTTGATTTGAATAGCCTAAGTTTGTGTTTGTGCTAATGAGTTTTGATTTCCACAACTTTTCAAGGCTTCTGAAAGACATTGCTGCTTTAGCCAGTCTGATTCTAATTTCTTTGCTCGTATCCCCTTCTCGATCAATGTGACTTCCAAGATAGATAAAGTGATCGATCTCTTCTACTGGTTTGTTTTCCATGTATATTTTGTCACTTGTTGGAATTAAACTTTTCATGACTTTAGTCTTTTCATGATTGACCTCAAGCCCAATTTTGCTGGCTATTGATGATAGTTCATTTGTGTTTTCCTGCATCGTTTTTATCTGACTGCTGATGAGAACTATGTCATCAGCAAAGTCGAGGTCCTCCAAATGGTCTCCTTGTATCCATTCGATGCCTTTATTACCAGTGCAGCATTTCTTCATTATGAAGTCCATAACAATTCCAAATAACAAGGGCGATAAAATACATCCTTGTTTAACCCCAGTTCTATTGGGAAACATTCGCTCAGTCCTTCCTCTGTTCGAACTGCACATGTGTAACCATCATACATGTCTTTGATAATATTTATGATTTTTGATGGTAAACCATATTGCTTCAGAATTTTCCACAAAGAATCTCTATGAATACTATCAAATGCTTTTTTGAAGTCGATGAAGTTAAGTACAAAAGGTTTTGCTTTTCAATGTGTTCTCCAATATAAGTCGTAGAGTGAAAATGTGGTCAAGACAGCTTCTCCCTTTTCTAAACCAGCCTGTTCTTCACGCATTACTGTATCTATTGAATCCTTTATTCTATCCCCGAAACATGGCTTGGGTTAATTTTTGTGGATAGATTTTTTGCTGACAATTTTTCCAGAGGCTTGCTCTTCTTGATTTTGATTGGCAAGGGCTCTTTTACGTGCACATGTCAACCTCCTGTCTTTTGTCATTATCTGAAAGGGCTAGACATCGGATCTCATTACCCCGAGACCAGGGTAGGACAAGGCCACAAACAAACCAGGGATTAAATTCTTTAATTTTGACAAATATTCCCACTTGTTGAGTTGAACCCAGGACTTCCTGTTCAGGGGGCAAGGTCTTACATCCTAGACCAGCCAGCCCTTTATGGAATATGGTAATGG
Source organism: Megaustenia siamemsis (assembly GCA_032433765.1). Classification (NCBI taxonomy): domain Eukaryota; kingdom Metazoa; phylum Mollusca; class Gastropoda; order Stylommatophora; family Ariophantidae; genus Megaustenia; species Megaustenia siamemsis. Next base: position 57,280,228 of record JAVIAB010000088.1, on the reverse strand, counting down.
TACTGGTGCCCATATTTTCTTATAGATCTTCGGCACAATATTTTTTGGGTAATGTGCACAGTAATACGCCAGTGCTGCCTTTATTTCCTATGAAAATCTGGTGCCCATTTATGACTGGATGGAAGCTGTTGATCAGAATGGGACCAGACCTCATCTCCTAGTAGTCCAATTGACTAATCTGCTACCATGTCTCCCTAACTACTACATGTGGTTTATAAATTATTGTTTGTTATTTTTTAACTTTTTCATTATCATAATTACTCTTTCTTTTACAAACTTGCAAAGGACATATAATAGAAACACTGGGCGTGGGATTTTATAAACATGACTGTCTTTACTCTATGTAGTATCACAGCATAACAATAATGAGACATGAGGCTTAAACTTCAATACTTGTTACTGGTGAGAAAATGGAAAGCAATAGCAATGTGTTTTTTTTAGAAGAAGAAATTGCTTAATTACATAAGACTAATCCACTCTTTGTGATTGTTTTGTATAAATTTGAATAATGCTGCATAAATTGTGTTTCACAATCATAACAATAAATAATAAAATGTTTTAATTATTACTTTTTCAAAAAATATATTTATTTTTAACACAAGCTACTTCTACTTTATATTCAACAATGACTGAGGTTTTATGCATTAAAAATGAGTCATTTGTTGAGTGTATGCTTGCATTACTTTGTTTGTTTGTTCTGCTCATGTTAAACACTTCCTGGTTAAATGTTGATGGTATAAAACATTAATGTATTTCACATTTTTTTTAAAAATAGATTTCATGCAAAGTAATTATTTAATAAAGTAATTTTTTTTCTTGCTTTTGAATGAAGTGAATGCATCATTAAAAGTAATTAAATAATGTTTTGTGAAGGTACTGACTGATTTAGTCTTTTACTATTCAATTATTATCCTTTATTCAGAGAAACTATTGTGAAAACTGTGAACATAAAAAGTGTTAGCGAATTAGGCCCAGATGTGTTAGTGAATTAGGTCCAGATGTGTTAGTGAATTAGGCCCAGATGTGTTAGTGAATTAGGCCCAGATGTGTTAGTGAATTAGGCCCAGATGTGTTAGTGAATTAGGTCCAGATGTGTTAGTGAATTAGGTCCAGATGTGTTAGTGAATTAGGTCCAGATGTGTTAGTGAATTAGGCCCAGATGTGTTAGTGAATTGCCCAGATGTGTTTCTGAATATGGCCCAGATGTGTTAGTTATTAAATAATGTTTAAACCCATATAAATAAACAAATAAAAAGGGTCATTACTTGTTCTTTTTGTTCCTAAAATAACTTTATGCAACTCAGCAAATTTTAGAGAAAAGTCTTATCCTTAAGTCAAAATTGACAATGGAGTAATGATGTGATATGACATATGATAATATCATCATTATATCATAATAGCTATCCAACCTAGGCAATGACCATCACTCAGGGGATTCCCATTTATCTACCACGTAAAAGTATTAAAATTAATTATTTATACATAGGGGGAAATTTCTGTTAGTAACTGAGTTATAATGTACACACAGTCAGTGTTACACATCAGTTAGTAGATAGTAGATAGCTGAGTTATCAACTCATCGAACTAATCCTAATTACACGTGAAAACGAAAAAACTGTGGGGTGGTGGTATGATTGTACTGTACAAGACAAATGACAAATGAATTTATTAAATGTGTGCTTGGCATATCATCATAGACAAATAAATACAGGAATGCGGGAAATATGTAATGTTACTTAATGTATATTTCCCGTGACAAAATAAATGAAACACTGCAGACACACACTGACGACATCCACCTGACTGACACGACACATGTCCGAAACCGAAATGACTTACCTGATCAAAGAAGCACTATTCTGCACGGTAGGTCGAGGTCCGACACGACGCAACTGCCAGACACCAACTTCAGGCACTGCCGTCATCGAATCCATATTTCGGTGACCATATAGACAAGTCTGGTCTGTCTTAGTTTATCATAACCACCACATTCTTCAAAAGTCAGCCTACACTAACACTTACACTACTACCTACAATCCTTACATCATGACGGTCTCACACAGACTCATGTACACTGTACCGTACTGTGTTGTTACCACGAGAACATTCTACTACTAAATCAGCAACGGGCATGGAAAACAAGATATCATCCAGTACAGTAGAGACGATGTGGTGAATAGTGTTGTTATCGCCAACTTGAACATAAAACGGAATAGTGCTGAAAGAGAAGGTAAACATTGATTATTGTGGTGGAAGCAGCAGCACATCGTAGACCTCATTGTTGGCGGCCTCGTCGTCTGCCTGCGTGTGACAGTGTCGGACGGGAGAGTGCTTGCCCTTTCTAGGCAGCACATAATCTGTGTTCTCTTCTGTTATTTTTTGTTCTTCTCTTCTGTTGTTCTCTTCTGTTCTCTGTTGTTTTCTTCTGTTGTTCTAGTGTTGTTCTCTACTGTTCTCTGTTTTTGTTGTCTTCTGTTGTTCTATGTTGTTGTTCTCTTCTGTTCTCTGTTGTTGTTGTCTTCTGTTGTTCTATGTTGTTGTTCTCTTCTGTTCTCTGTTGTTGTTTTCTTCTGTTGTTCTATATTGTTGTTCTCTTCTTTTCTCTGTTGTTGTTCTCTTCTGTTGTTCTATGTTGTTGTTCTCTTCTGTTCTCTGTTGTGTTCTATGTTGTTGTTCTCTTCTGTTCTCTGTTGTTTTCTTCTGTTGTTCTATATTGTTGTTCTCTTCTGTTCTCTGTTGTGTTTTCTTCTGTTGTTCTATGTTGTTTGTCTCTTCTGTTGTTGTTGTTGCTGGTCTCTTCTGTTGTTGTTGTTGTTGTTGTTGTCGTCGTCGTCGTGGCTGTTGTTGTTGTTGTTGTTTTCTTCTGTTGTTCTATGTTGTTGGTCTTTTCTGTTGCTCTCTGTTGTTCGTTTCTTCTGTTGTTATATGTTGTTGCTCTCCTCTGTTGTTCTACGTTGTTGGTCTCGTCAGTTGTTGTTGTTATCTTCTGTTGTTGGTCTCTTCTGGTGTTGTTGTTGCTCTCTTCTGTTGTTGTTGTTGTTATCTTCTGTTGTTGTTATCTTCTGTTGTTGGTCTCTTCTGGTGTTGTTGTTGCTCTCTTCTGGTGTTGTTGTTGCTCTCTTCTGTTGTTGTTGTTATCTTCTGTTGTTGTTATCTTCTGTTGTTGGTCTCTTCTGTTGTTGTTGTTGATTTTGTTATCTTCTGTTGCTGTTCAACAGATGTTGTTATCTCTTATGTTGTTCTCTGTTGTTTGTCTCTTCTGGTGTTGTTGTTGTTGTTCTCTTCTGTTGTTCTCTGTTGTTTGTCTCTTCTGTTGTTGTTGTTGTTGATTTGTTCTCTTCTGTTGCTGTTCAACAGATGTTGTTATCTTTTCTGTTGTTGGTCTCTTCTGTTGTTGATGATTTTGTTCTCTTCTGCTGTTGTTGTTGTTGATTTTGTTCTCTTCTGTTGCTGTTCAACGGATGTTATCTCTTCTGTTGTTCTCTATTGTTGGTCTCTTCTGTTGTTGTTGATGATTTTGTTCTCTTATGTTGTTGTTGTTCTCTGATGTTCTCTGTTGCGAGAGAAGCGTAATTGTTGTTGTTGTTGTTAAAATTAATGTTATTATGGTTAAAAGTAATTCTTCTATTGTAACTGTAGTTAAAGTACTGAAGTGATTGATGCTATGATGCCTAATATAGTATGTTGCAGCGAATCATTTCATGGGTAGAAGAATATTTAAGCAATCTAAATCACACAAAAATCACAAATAAACAGAAAAAAAAAAACAAATAACAATATATGATCCGAAGCAGGATTGAGCCCGTACTCCTCGGCACAGCGCCTTGCCAGGTGAAACCCACGCTAGAGCACACAGTCAACTCAAGTATCTAAAAAAAAACATAGCTATCATTGGCAATGTCTTTCACGCAAATGTACTCATGACTAAAGCGTATGGTTACGAGATAGTGCATAGGCATTGTCATTGTGTGTTTGCATTTTCATAAAATAAATAATTATTTGTTATGGAAGGCCCCGGTATCACTGCAAACGAATTAAAATCCATAATTGCTCAACCGCCCGTGCCAGCGTAATCATCCGAATCTCATCTCCCAAACAAAGAAAGATAACTGTAGTCCCCATCATAGCAGTCTCAGCACACGCCAAAAGACATAAGGCGAAACCGTGCAGAAAGTGAACACAGCCAACTTTTCCCAGTCATACGATATCATCATAATTATTATAGCTGGTTATGATGATTATTATTGTAGTAAAAGTAACGCATATTATTGCAAGTACAATATCACTAAGTCGTGTTGTTGTGGTTAACTGTAACGCCTATTATTTCAAGTACAATATTACTAAGTCGTGTTGTTGTAGTTAAAAGTAACGTCTATTATTTCAAGTACAATATTACTAAGTCGTGTTGTTGTAGTTAAAAGTAACGTCTATTATTTCAAGTACAATATTACTAAGTCGTGTTGTTGTGGTAACTGTCATTTTGTCAAAGGTAACGTGTTTAAAAATACTGTTATTTGTTTATGGTTTCTCCAATAACCACTGCTATTGTTGTGATTCATCATCATTGAGTGCCGTCTCCGCATCGAAGGTTGGCTACCGTGGAGTGCCATTCCACTCTGTCTCTTGCTTTGATGGTGCAGATTGTCATAGGTTGACTTGTCCATCTTTTGATGTTACTCATCTATGTTAGTCTTGGTCTGCCCCTGCCTCTTTTACCTTGTATTTTCCCTTCCAAGATTACTTTTATTAGGCTGTTGTGTTTTTTACATGCCCCAAAAATTTCATTTGTCTTGTTCTAATTGTGTTTAGTAGTTCTCTTTTTAGTTGTTTTAAAACTGCATAGTTTTTTTTTTTCCTCCGTCCAATTCTACCTATTCTTATATAAATCCACATTTCAAAGGCTTTAGTTTTATCTTCTGTTTTCTGGTTTAATGTCAATATTTGTGGTCTAATGTCCATGTTTCTGCACCATACAGGAATATTGAGAAGATGTAACATTTTGCTATTCTTAGTTTTAGCCCTGGTGTTATTTGTTGATGTTAGTATATTTTTCATGGCATTAAAATTACTTTTTGCCATTCCTATTCTTTTGTTTATTTCAGATGTACATTTTCCCTCACAGGTTATAGTATGTCCAATGTAGTTGTAGCTCTGAACTGTCTCCATATGCATTTCTTCAACTTTGATATTCATTGTGGGTCTTGAGAATTTTCTTTGTTTATGATCATAGTTTTAGTCTTTTTGATATTCATATCCAGTACATATTTTTTTATGTCATGTTTATTACATTAAGTAATTTAAGTTGATCTTTAGGACTTTCTGCTAGTAGTACAGTATCATCAGCATATCTTAGGTTATTGATTATATGTTGTGATTACGAATAAGTTATTTGTTTACTTGTATTCATGTGGTACTGTTATTGTCATTGTTATCTTAATTTAGTATTAGCTTTTTTTCCCCATCATTTGGCTTCAATGCCGAGAGCTGTTTCGTGCTCAAAGTCGCTCTCCCTGGAAACAAGTTAGGTCTTAACAGACGTGGCTAACACAGGTGCTGATTGGATAGTATGTTTACATGAGTCGGGAAATCCTCAAATAAACAATAGCAGAGAACTAAAGACATGCCGAAATAGGATGGGACCAGTACACCTCGACACATCACCTTGTCACAAGTGACCTGCATTTCAACGCACTGGAGCCATGGACTCAAGAACACCATTACAGTACAGTCCGCCGCGTTCACTCTCTTAATAGGTCTAAAGAGCTACTTGACATCGGGTATTAGAAGAACAAAGAAAGAGCCACTTGACATCGGATATTAGAACTAAGAAAGAGCCACTTGACATCGGATATTAGAACTAAGAAAAGAGCCACTTGACATCGGAAATTAGAATTAAGAAAGACTTGAAAGAGCCACTTGACATCAGATATTAGAGCTAAGAAAGAGCCACCTGACATCGGATATTAGAATTAAGAAAGAGCCACCTGACATCGAATGTTAGAACTAAGAAAGAGCCACTTGACATCGGATATTAGAACTAAGAAAAGAGCCACTTGACATCGGAAATTAGAATTAAGAAAGACTTGAAAGAGTCACCTGACATCAGATATTAGAACTAAGAAAGAGCTACTTGACATCGGATATTAGAATTAAAAAAGACTTGAACGAGCCACTTGACATTGGATGTTAGCTCCGTGGACATCTAATTTCAGAAGACGTGTCTTTCTCTTCTGTGTCTTTCTCTTCTGTGTCTTTCTGTGTGAACTTTCATGAGAAACATGTTTCTTTGATTAGATGTGTTGTATTCTATGTGTTTACTGTGAGAGTTCGCCTGAGGGACACAGACTTGATTTCGTGTGCGATAGGACCTGATAAAAACGAGGCTGGCGCCATTGTATTCACTGCTGTTGTTGCTGAGATAAGAACTTGAATTTAGTGTCTGTTTATGTATCAGTATGTGTTGTCTTACAAGGAGGGAGACCAAGAAATTCTTGGAGAAGACAGACCGAAGTAGAGATGAAGATGATGGGGATGACAGGGAATGATCTTAAAAGAATGGCAAGTAACAGAACGACTTGGCAAGTGTTTGTTGAAAATCTATGCTCCACAGGGCGCTGAAAGGTAGAAGAGAGGAGATTTGTTGCCTCAGAGGGTTCTTAAATGTTATGTAAAGCCAGTCTTAACATATGAATGTGAATCATGGACAATATGACAACAGACAAGAAAATCACTGGAGACTGTAGAAATGTGGTTTTACAGAAGAATGTTGAGAATACCATGGACAGGTAAGAAGAGTAATGAAAACGTTATGAAAAAGGTCACAGCAAAAAGAGAGCCATTTTCCAATATTATGAATAAACAATAATCATTTTTGGCCATATAATGAGAAGGGAGTAGCTGGAATATATTGTAACACTGGAAAAATTGAGGGACGAAGAGATAGAGGGAAGAAAAAAAAAGATACCAGACAGCTTAAGAGAATGGCTGGCAGAAGGTCAACAACAGAAATGACAAATAACTGTCAAGATCGAAAGTTATGGAACTTACCATAGACATGATCACCTACGTCAGCAGGTATGGTATTTGATGATGGTAAATTGTTGCCTTGTACTGATGAAGGCTTTGCCGAAACATCAGTTTGTCTCGTCTCTCTACAGGTTTAGCTCCTTAAATACTATGCTATGTTTATCATCCATATTTTCTGCTGTTGAGGAACGACCTGAGGCTAACACAGGTGCCTGATTGGATATGTATGTTTACATGAGTCGGGAAAATTCTCAAATAAACAATAGCAGAGAACTAAAGACATGCCGAAATAGGATGGGACCAGTACACCTCGACACATCACCTTGTCACAAGTGACCTGCATTTCAACGCACTGGAGCCATGGATTCAAGAACACCATTACAGTACAGTCCGCCGCGTTCACTCTCTTAATAGGTCTAAAGAGCTACTTGACATCGGGTATTAGAAGAACAAAGAAAGAGCCACTTGACATCGGATATTAGAACTAAGAAAGAGCCACTTGACATCGGATATTAGAACTAAGAAAAGAGCCACTTGACATCGGAAATTAGAATTAAGAAAGACTTGAAAGAGCCACTTGACATCAGATATTAGAGCTAAGAAAGAGCCACCTGACATCGGATATTAGAATTAAGAAAGAGCCACCTGACATCGAATGTTAGAAACTAAGAAAGAGCCACTTGACATCGGATATTAGAACTAAGAAAAGAGCCACTTGACATCGGAAATTAGAATTAAGAAAGACTTGAAAGAGTCACCTGACATCAGATATTAGAACTAAGAAAGAGCTACTTGACATCGGATATTAGAATTAAAAAAGACTTGAACGAGCCACTTGACATGGATGTTAGCTCCGTGGACATCTAATTTCAGAAGACGTGTCTTTCTCTTCTGTGTCTTTCTCTTCTGTGTCTTTCTGTGTGAACTTTCATGAGAACATGTTTCTTTGATTAGATGTGTTGTATTCTATGTGTTTACTGTGAGAGTTCGCCTGAGGGACACAGACTTGATTTCGTGTGCGATAGGACCTGATAAAAACGAGGCTGGCGCCATTGTATTCACTGCTGTTGTTGCTGAGATAAGAACTTGAATTTAGTGTCTGTTTATGTATCAGTATGTGTTGTCTTACAAGGAGGGAGACCAAGAAATTCTTGGAGAAGACAGACCGAAGTAGAGATGAAGATGATGGGGATGACAGGAATGATCTTAAAAGAATGGCAAGTAACAGAACGACTTGGCAAGTGTTGTTGAAAATCTATGCTCCACAGGGCGCTGAAAGGTAGAAGAGAGGAGATTGTTGCCTCAGAGGGTTCTTAAATGTTATGTAAAGCCAGTCTTAACATATGAATGTGAATCATGGACAATATGACAACAGACAAGAAAATCACTGGAGACTGTAGAAATGTGGTTTTACAGAAGAATGTTGAGAATACCATGGACAGGTAAGAAGAGTAATGAAAACGTTATGAAAAAGGTCACAGCAAAAAGAGAGCCATTTTCCAATATTATGAATAAACAATAATCATTTTTGGCCATATAATGAGAAGGGAGTAGCTGGAATATATTGTAACAACTGGAAAAATTGAGGGACGAAGAGATAGAGGGAAGAAAAAAAAGATACCAGACAGCTTAAGAGAATGGCTTGCAGAAGGTCAACAACAGAAATGACAAATAACTGTCAAGATCGAAAGTTATGGAACTTACCATAGACATGATCACCTACGTCAGCAGGTATGGTATTTGATGATGGTAATTTGTTGCCTTGTACCTGATGAAGGCTTTTGCCGAAACATCAGTTTGTCTCGTCTCTCTACAGGTTAGCTCCTTAAATACTATGCTATGTTTATCATCCATATTTTCTGCTGTTGAGGAACGACCTGAGGCTAACACAGGTGCCTGATTGGATATGTATGTTACATGAGTCGGGAAAATCCTCAAATAAACAATAGCAGAGAACTAAAGACATGCCGAAATAGGATGGGACCAGTACACCTCGACACATCACCTTGTCACAAGTGACCTGCATTTAAACGCACTGGAGCCATGGATTCAAGAACACCATTACAGTACAGTCCGCCGCGTTCACTCTCTTAATAGGTCTAAAGAGCTACTTGACATCGGGTATTAGAAGAACAAAGAAAGAGCCACTTGACATCGGATATTAGAACTAAGAAAGAGCCACTTGACATCGGATATTAGAACTAAGAAAAGAGCCACTTGACATCGGAAATTAGAATTAAGAAAGACTTGAAAGAGCCACTTGACATCAGATATTAGAGCTAAGAAAGAGCCACCTGACATCGGATATTAGAATTAAGAAAGAGCCACCTGACATCGAATGTTAGAACTAAGAAAGAGCCACTTGACATCGGATATTAGAACTAAGAAAAGAGCCACTTGACATCGGAAATTAGAATTAAGAAAGACTTGAAAGAGTCACCTGACATCAGATATTAGAACTATGAAAGAGCTACTTGACATCGGATATTAGAATTAAAAAAGACTTGAACGAGCACTTGACATTGGATGTTAGCTCCGTGGACATCTAATTTCAGAAGACGTTGTCTTCTCTTCTGTGTCTTTCTCTTCTGTGTTTCTGTGTGAACTTTCATGAGAACATGTTTCTTTGATTAGATGTATTCTATGTGTTTACTGTGAGAGTTCGCCTGAGGGACACAGACTTGATTTCGTGTGCGATAGGACCTGATAAAAACGAGGCTGGCGCCATTGTATTCACTGCTGTTGTTGCTGAGATAAGAACTTGAATTAGTGTCTGTTTATGTATCAGTATGTGTTGTCTTACAAGGAGGGAGACCAAGAAATTCTTGGAGAAGACAGACGAAGTAGAGATGAAGATGATGGGGATGACAGGGAATGATCTAAAAGAATGGCAAGTAACAGAACGATTGGCAAGTGTTTGTTGAAAATCTATGCTCCACAGGGCGCTGAAAGGTAGAAGAGAGGAGATTTGTTGCCTCAGAGGGTTCTTAAATGTTATGTAAAGCCAGTCTTAACATATGAATGTGAATCATGGACAATATGACAACAGACAAGAAAATCACTGGAGACTGTAGAAATGTGGTTTTACAGAAGAATGTTGAGAATACCATGGACAGGTAAGAAGAGTAATGAAAACGTTATGAAAAGGTCACAGCAAAAAGAGAGCCATTTTCCAATATTATGAATAAACAATAATCATTTTTGGCCATATAATGAGAAGGGAGTAGCTGGAATATATTGTAACAACTGGAAAAATTGAGGGACGAAGAGATAGAGGGAAGAAAAAAAAAGATACCAGACAGCTTAAGAGAATGGCTTGGCAGAAGGTCAACAACAGAAATGACAAATAACTGTCAAGATCGAAAGTTATGGAACTTACCATAGACATGATCACCTACGTCAGCAGGTATGGTATTTGATGATGGTAATTTGTTGCCTTGTACCTGATGAAGGCTTTTGCCGAAACATCAGTTTGTCTCGTCTCTCTACAGGTTTAGCTCCTTAAATACTATGCTATGTTTATCATCCATATTTTCTGCTGTGAGGAACGACCTGAGGCTAACACAGGTGCCTGATTGGATATGTATGTTTACATGAGTCGGGAAAATTCTCAAATAAACAATAGCAGAGAACTAAAGACATGCCGAAATAGGATGGGACCAGTACACCTCGACACATCACCTTGTCACAAGTGACCTGCATTTCAACGCACTGGAGCCATGGATTCAAGAACACCATTACAGTACAGTCCGCCGCGTTCACTCTCTTAATAGGTCTAAAGAGCTACTTGACATCGGGTATTAGAAGAACAAAGAAAGAGCCACTTGACATCGGATATTAGAACTAAGAAAGAGCCACTTGACATCGGATATTAGAACTAAGAAAAGAGCCACTTGACATCGGAAATTAGAATTAAGAAAGACTTGAAAGAGCCACTTGACATCAGATATTAGAGCTAAGAAAGAGCCACCTGACATCGGATATTAGAATTAAGAAAGAGCCACCTGACATCGAATGTTAGAACTAAGAAAGAGCCACTTGACATCGGATATTAGAACTAAGAAAAGAGCCACTTGACATCGGAAATTAGAATTAAGAAAGACTTGAAAGAGTCACCTGACATCAGATATTAGAACTAAGAAAGAGCTACTTGACATCGGATATTAGAATTAAAAAAGACTTGAACGAGCCACTTGACATTGGATGTTAGCTCCGTGGACATCTAATTTCAGAAGACGTGTCTTTCTCTTCTGTGTCTTTCTCTTCTGTGTCTTTCTGTGTGAACTTTCATGAGAACATGTTTCTTTGATTAGATGTGTTGTATTCTATGTGTTTACTGTGAGAGTTCGCCTGAGGGACACAGACTTGATTTCGTGTGCGATAGGACCTGATAAAAACGAGGCTGGCGCCATTGTATTCACTGCTGTTGTTGCTGAGATAAGAACTTGAATTTAGTGTCTGTTTATGTATCAGTATGTGTTGTCTTACAAGGAGGGAGACCAAGAAATTCTTGGAGAAGACAGACCGAAGTAGAGATGAAGATGATGGGGATGACAGGGAATGATCTTAAAAGAATGGCAAGTAACAGAACGACTTGGCAAGTGTTTGTTGAAAATCTATGCTCCACAGGGCGCTGAAAGGTAGAAGAGAGGAGATTTGTTGCCTCAGAGGGTTCTTAAATGTTATGTAAAGCCAGTCTAACATATGAATGTGAATCATGGACAATATGACAACAGACAAGAAATCACTGGAGACTGTAGAAATGTGGTTTTACAGAAGAATGTTGAGAATACCATGGACAGGTAAGAAGAGTAATGAAAACGTTATGAAAAAGGTCACAGCAAAAAGAGAGCCATTTTCCAATATTATGAATAAACAATAATCATTTTTGGCCATATAATGAGAAGGGAGTAGCTGGAATATATTGTAACAACTGGAAAAATTGAGGGACGAAGAGATAGAGGGAAGAAAAAAAAAGATACCAGACAGCTTAAGAGAATGGCTTGGCAGAAGGTCAACAACAGAAATGACAAATAACTGTCAAGATCGAAAGTTATGGAACTTACCATAGACATGATCACCTACGTCAGCAGGTATGGTATTTGATGATGGTAATTTGTTGCCTTGTACCTGATGAAGGCTTTTGCCGAAACATCAGTTTGTCTCGTCTCTCTACAGGTTTAGCTCCTTAAATACTATGCTATGTTTATCATCCATATTTTCTGCTGTTGAGGAACGACCTGAGGCTAACACAGGTGCCTGATTGGATATGTATGTTTACATGAGTCGGGAAAATCCTCAAATAAACAATAGCAGAGAACTAAAGACATGCCGAAATAGGATGGGACCAGTACACCTCGACACATCACCTTGTCACAAGTGACCTGCATTTCAACGCACTGGAGCCATGGATTCAAGAACACCATTACAGTACAGTCCGCCGCGTTCACTCTCTTAATAGGTCTAAAGAGCTACTTGACATCGGGTATTAGAAGAACAAAGAAAGAGCCACTTGACATCGGATATTAGAAACTAAGAAAGAGCCACTTGACATCGGATATTAGAAGTAAGAAAAGAGCCACTTGACATCGGAAATTAGAATTAAGAAAGACTTGAAAGAGCCACTTGACATCAGATATTAGAGCTAAGAAAGAGCCACCTGACATCGGATATTAGAATTAAGAAAGAGCCACCTGACATCGAATGTTAGAACTAAGAAAGAGCCACTTGACATCGGATATTAGAACTAAGAAAAGAGCCACTTGACATCGGAAATTAGAATTAAGAAAGACTTGAAAGAGTCACCTGACATCAGATATTAGAACTATGAAAGAGCTACTTGACATCGGATATTAGAATTAAAAAAGACTTGAACGAGCCACTTGACATTGGATGTTAGCTCCGTGGACATCTAATTTCAGAAGACGTGTCTTTCTCTTCTGTGTCTTTCTCTTCTGTGTCTTTCTGTGTGAACTTTCATGAGAACATGTTTCTTTGATTAGATGTATTCTATGTGTTTACTGTGAGAGTTCGCCTGAGGGACACAGACTTGATTTCGTGTGCGATAGGACCTGATAAAAACGAGGCTGGCGCCATTGTATTCACTGCTGTTGTTGCTGAGATAAGAACTTGAATTTAGTGTCTGTTTATGTATCAGTATGTGTTGTCTTACAAGGAGGGAGACCAAGAAATTCTTGGAGAAGACAGACCGAAGTAGAGATGAAGATGATGGGGATGACAGGGAATGATCTTAAAAGAATGGCAAGTAACAGAACGACTTGGCAAGTGTTTGTTGAAAATCTATGCTCCACAGGGCGCTGAAAGGTAGAAGAGAGGAGATTGTTGCCTCAGAGGGTTCTTAAATGTTATGTAAAGCCAGTCTTAACATATGAATGTGAATCATGGACAATATGACAACAGACAAGAAAATCACTGGAGACTGTAGAAATGTGGTTTTACAGAAGAATGTTGAGAATACCATGGACAGGTAAGAAGAGTAATGAAAACGTTATGAAAAAGGTCACAGCAAAAAGAGAGCCATTTTCCAATATTATGAATAAACAATAATCATTTTGGCCATATAATGAGAAGGGAGTAGCTGGAATATATTGTAACAACTGGAAAAATTGAGGGACGAAGAGATAGAGGGAAGAAAAAAAAAGATACCAGACAGCTTAAGAGAATGGCTTGGCAGAAGGTCAACAACAGAAATGACAAATAACTGTCAAGATCGAAAGTTATGGAACTTACCATAGACATGATCACCTACGTCAGCAGGTATGGTATTTGATGATGGTAATTTGTTGCCTTGTACCTGATGAAGGCTTTTGCCGAAACATCAGTTTGTCTCGTCTCTCTACAGGTTTAGCTCCTTAAATACTATGCTATGTTTATCATCCATATTTTCTGCTGTTGAGGAACGACCTGAGGCTAACACAGGTGCCTGATTGGATATGTATGTTTACATGAGTCGGGAAAATTCTCAAATAAACAATAGCAGAGAACTAAAGACATGCCGAAATAGGATGGGACCAGTACACCTCGACACATCACCTTGTCACAAGTGACCTGCATTTCAACGCACTGGAGCCATGGATTCAAGAACACCATTACAGTACAGTCCGCCGCGTTCACTCTCTTAATAGGTCTAAAGAGCTACTTGACATCGGGTATTAGAAGAACAAAGAAAGAGCCACTTGACATCGGATATTAGAACTAAGAAAGAGCCACTTGACATCGGATATTAGAACTAAGAAAAGAGCCACTTGACATCGGAAATTAGAATTAAGAAAGACTTGAAAGAGCCACTTGACATCAGATATTAGAGCTAAGAAAGAGCCACCTGACATCGGATATTAGAATTAAGAAAGAGCCACCTGACATCGAATGTTAGAACTAAGAAAGAGCCACTTGACATCGGATATTAGAACTAAGAAAAGAGCCACTTGACATCGGAAATTAGAATTAAGAAAGACTTGAAAGAGTCACCTGACATCAGATATTAGAACTAAGAAAGAGCTACTTGACATCGGATATTAGAATTAAAAAAGACTTGAACGAGCCACTTGACATCGGATGTTAGCTCCGTGGACATCTAATTTCAGAAGACGTGTCTTTCTCTTCTGTGTCTTTCTCTTCTGTGTCTTTCTGTGTGAACTTTCATGAGAACATGTTTCTTTGATTAGATGTGTTGTATTCTATGTGTTTACTGTGAGAGTTCGCCTGAGGGACACAGACTTGATTTCGTGTGCGATAGGACCTGATAAAAACGAGGCTGGCGCCATTGTATTCACTGCTGTTGTTGCTGAGATAAGAACTTGAATTTAGTGTCTGTTTATGTATCAGTATGTGTTGTCTTACAAGGAGGGAGACCAAGAAATTCTTGGAGAAGACAGACCGAAGTAGAGATGAAGATGATGGGGATGACAGGGAATGATCTTAAAAGAATGGCAAGTAACAGAACGACTTGGCAAGAGCGGAATTTCCGTTCCTGACCTCAGTCAATACGATAGCTGGTCTGGGTGTGTAAGTAAGTAAAAAGTAAAGTACCTCCGTCCCGCCAAGTGGCGTATAGGGAATATGGTGTTAGTGACCATAAATTTTACAGACCTTCAGCACATGATTTTTGGGGTAATGTGGTCGGTATTACGCCCGTGCCGCTTTACTTTCCCAGAAAAAAATCCGGTACCCATTAAAGGCTGGGTGAACCGGAGCCGTCGATTGGGATCGAACCCTACCTCTAGTCCGTTGTAGTCAAGTTCACTAAACACTTGGCTATCGCGGCTCCCGGTCTGGGTGTGTGCATGCAATATATATTTTTTTTTAATATAGAAAAAAAAGTATAAAGAAAAAAAAATATACGAAAAAAAAAATATATATATATATATAAAATATACAGAAAAAATATACAGATAAAAAATATACAGATAAAAAAATATACAGATAAAAAATATACAGATAAAAAAATATACAGATAAAAAAATATACAGATAAAAAAATTGAAAAAGAAAGGAACGGTTAAAGCTTGACGTAATAATTGGACGACACAAATTAGAACAACTTTTCGGCCCAATAGACCTTCAGCAGGAACAAACATGCAACTTTCACACAGATATGTACTTAAAAAATAAATAAATAAATAATAAAATAATAATTTGGAACTAAAATGAGAAATAAAAATAAGAATAAAAGGCCTTCACTGCAAACTGTGCCGTGGGCAGAGGGAAAATGTACGCCCCGATACACGCACGGGGTACGTGTGCGCGCATCAAAGTGAAAATGTGCTCACACAACACTTTAACAATACTGTTTTTGTCTATTTTTTTCTATATATTTATATATTTTTTTCCTACATATTTTCTTTATTCTATATATTTTCTTTATTATATGTATTGTCTTTATTCTATATATTTTCTTTATTATATATATTGTCTTTATTCTATATATTTTCTTTATTATATATATTTTCTTTATTATATATATTGTCATTATTATATATATTGTCTTTATTCTATATATTTTCTGTATTCTATATATTTTCTTTATTATATATATTGTCATTATTATATATATTGTCTTTATTCTATATATTTTCTGTATTCTATATATTTTCTTTATTATATATATTTTCTTTATTCTATATATTTTCTGTATTCTATATATTTTCTTTATTATATATATTGTCTTTATTCTATATATTTTCTGTATTCTATATATTTTCTTTATTATATATATTGTCTTTATTCTATATATTGTCATTATTATATATATTTTCTTTATTATATATATTGTCTTTATTCTATATATTTTCTTTATTATATATATTTTCTTTATTCTATATATTGTCTTTATTCTATATATTTTCTTTATTCTATATATTTCTTTATTCTAGATATTTTCCCCGGTTTCTCCTTATTTTCCTGCTATCCGCAACACAGTTTGCTGGTAAGACTTCTTATTTTATTGTATTTTTCTTCTTATAGTTTGAAAATATTATTGTATACATTATTAATTATTTTTTTTATTTAACTGCATATATTTGTGTGTGTGTGTGTGTTGTATGTTTGTTCCTGCTGAAGGCCTATTGGGCTGAAACGTTGTTCTACTTTGTGTCGTCGAAGCATTATTTAAAGCTTTTAACCGTGCCGCTTTTTTCAATTTTTTTTCCAACATATTTGTTCTCCATTTCTCCTAACAATTAGCTTTACTGCAGATTCGCATTTACAAGCACTTCTTAGCTTTGGCCCTAATGTGTGCGCACACACGAATACCGTACGACGAACGACAGTTCAGCTGCGTTCACTTTCGGTGCTGCTTCGCCTTATGCCTTTTGGCGTGTGCTTTTCGCTGCTATGCTGGAGACTGCAACTGCGTTTGTTTGTTTGGATCTTTCGATGAGATGAGTTTTAATTTTGATGATTCCACTGGCACAGCGGTTGAGCAATTATGGATTGTAATTCGTTTGCGGTGATACCGGGGCCTTCGACTAACCATAAACATGACACGATGTTTACATGCTTCCTCTGGAAACAGAAGATGGGCTTGAGCTGCTGCATTTATTATTATTTGTCTCTAGTCTAAACCACTGGAAACTACTATTCGTTCTGTTTCGTCCTAAATAATTGTCTGCACCGCAAGTATTCAGCCCTACCCTATCCGAGAGATACTTGTCTTAATAGGAGAAATACAGATACACAATGTATTTCCGAGCTGTGATCGCAGCCTTGTGCTATAGTCATGAGAACACCTGCGTTAAAGACATCGCTAATGATGGCTAATCTTTTAGTTAGCCGAGTTGGCAGTGTTCCCTAGCGTTTGGCTTTTCGTGACAAGGCGCTGTGCCAAGGAGTAGGAGTTTAATTCTGCTTCGGACCATATATTGTTATTGTTATTTTTTTCTTTTGTCGATTATTTGTCATTGTTTCCAAGTGCTGTAAACATACCTTTTCCTCTGAATTGATTCGTCAATTCAATAACGCCTAGTTTACGACTTTAACGCTCTCCGTTTGTGGGTAACAGGAAGCGGTCACCTCATATATCCCAGATACCAGTGCTAGAGCAACTGAAAATGACTTAATTCGTGACAGGGGTAATTACTTTCAACGAGAGGAAAGGAATCAATTACAACACACACATGAACTATCCGTGTGCAACAGTGCATCCGTCTGTTGGGAAGGTCAGCAGAGCAGGTATGGGAATGTACCTCTTAAAATCTAACCAAAACAAACAAAAACCAAACCTAGCCAAACCTAAAGCAAACCAAAAACCAAATCAAACCAAACCAAAATCAAACCTAAGCAAACCAAACAAAACCAAAACAAATCAAATCTAACTAAACCTAAGCAAACCAAACCTAACCAAACAAACCCAAACCTAACCACACCTAACTAATGCAAACCAAACCAAAATCAAACCTAACCATACCAAACCTAACCAAACCAAACCAAACCAAATCAAATATAACCAAATATAACAAAACCAAACCAAATCAAATCTAACCAAACAAAATCAAACCAAATGAAATGTAACCAAACCAGATCAAACCTAACCAACCCAACCCAACCCAAACCAAAACCAAACCAAACCAAACCAAACCTGACCTAACCTAACCTAACCTAACCTAACCTAACCAAACCAAACCAAACCAAACCAAAACCAAACCTAACCTAACCTAACCTAACCTAACCAAACCAAAACCAAACCAAACCAACCCAAAACCTAACCAAATACACCCAAATCTAACCAAACCTAACCAACCCAACCAAAACCAAACCAAACCTAACCTAACCAAACCAAACCAAACAAACGCAAATCTAACCAAACCTAACCAAACCAAACCTAACCAAACAAACCCAAATGTAACCTAACCAAACCTAACCAAACCAAAACTAACCAAACCAAACCAAAAGCAAAACTTACCTAACCAAACCAAATCAAATGTAACCAAACCTAACCAAACAAACCCAAATCTAACCAAACCTAACTAAACCAAACCTAAACAAACACAAAACCAAAACTGATCTTACACTTCTCTTTGGTTGTAGGCGTTGGTGTTTGGCTAATGTTAATTGTTATACGGTGTGCACCACTCATAGGTAGCCCCCAAAAGTTTCCGTTTAGAATAACCATACAAACCGAAATTTAACGAGACATTGATATGTCTTGTGTGTGTATGAATACATTGTCAATTATCGCCTTATTGTGATGGGAATATCCTTCTTGGGCGCCCGAACACAGTTAAAACACGGCGCGTCATATTCTGATTGTGGCTGTCAGAACTTGAGTTGACACCGCCCGGAGCACTTTGTTTTTCTTGAACTAACCGAGCAGACCATGGCAGTCCTCTAAATGTTATCAAAAGATAACAGGGAAGACAGAGAACAGCGGGGCTATTGTGGGACACTGTCTGATGTTGCCTTTGATCATTCTAATGGAATCGCTAGATCCGCAATTAATTATCAACACTATCTTTAAAATATAATTTTAATGCCATGAAAAATATACATCAAAACAAATAACACCACGGCTGAAACTAAGAATACCAAAATGTTACATCTTCTCATTATTCCTGTATAGTGCAGACACATGGACATTAGACAAGAAAGCAGAACAGAAAATTGAAGCCTTTGAAATGTGGATCTATAGAAAAAAAAAAGTAAAGTACCCCCGTCACGCCAAGTGGCGTATAGGAAATATGGTGTTAGTGACCATAAATTTTACAGACCTTCGGCACATGATTTTTGGATAATATGGTCGGTATTACGCCCGTGCCGCTTTAATTTCCCAGGAAAAAATCCGGTACCCATTAAAGTCTGGGTGAAACGAAAGCCGTCGGTTGGGATCGAACCCTACCTCTTGTCCTTTTCAGTCCAGTTCACCAACCACTGAGCTATCGCGGCTCCCGGATTTATAGAAGAATAGGTAGAATTGGATGGGAAGAAAAGAAAACAAACGATGAAGTTTTAAAAGAACTAAAAATAAAAAAGAGAACTACTAAATACAATTCAGACAAGACAAATGAAATGTTTGGGGCATGCTAAAAGACACAGCAACCTAATAAAAGTAATATTGGAAGGGAAAATACAAGGTAAAAGAGTCAGAGGCAGACCAAGACTAACATAGACGTGTAACATCAAAAGATGGAGATTCTGCACCATTAAAGCAAGAGACAGAGTGGAATAGTGCTCCAGGGTAGCCAACCTTCGTCGCGGAGACGGCACTTTTTGATGAGGTGAATATCTTTAATAATGACAAAAAAGGAATTGAAGTCAACGGTCACAACATAAATAATTTCCAATATGCGGATGGCACAGTCTTAATAAGAGCCGCGATAGCTCAGTGGTTAGTGAACTGGACTACAAAGGACAAGGGGTAGGGTTCGAGCCCAAACCGACGGCTTCTGGGTTCACCCAGCCTTAAGTGGGTACCGGAATTTTTTTCTGGGAAAGTAAAGCAGCACGGGCGTAATATTGACCATATTACCCCAAAAATTTTGTGCTGAAGGTCTGTAAAATATAGGGTCACTAACACCATATTTCCCTATACGCCACTTGGCGTGACGGGGGTACTTTACTTTTTTTACTTTTACAGTCTTAATAGCAGAGACACAGAGTGAACTACAAGAAATGATAGACACAATAGTAAAAAAAAGCAACAAGAAAGGTCTCAGTCTGATTAGTAAGAAAACAGAAGTAATGGTCATATCGAAGAAACAATCATCACCATCATGCAGCATAAAAATAAACAGGACAAATCTGAAACAAGTGCAACGTTTCAAATACTTGGGTACAATAACAACATCAGATGGGAGATGCACCACAGAAATAAAAAGCAGTATAGCTCAGGCCAAAATAGAATTTCTGAAAATGAAAAATATCTTATGCAACAAATCTATGTCAATAGAAATGAGAAAGAGAGTTCATCGGTGCTATATAGAACCAATTCTGACCTATGGAAACGAATCATGGACAGTAGACAAACAAATGACAAGACGATTAGATGCCACAGAGATGGGATTTCTGAGAAGAATGTTAAAAGTTCACTGGACAGCTAAAAATGCCAACGAGGAAGTTCTCAAACAGAACAGGTCAACACAAAAAGGGAAGTCCTAATAAACATCAGAAAAAAAAACAATCAACATTTTTCGGGCACATCATGAGAAGAGGAAAGTTGGAATACTTGGTTACAACCAGTAAAATAAAAGGAAAGAGAGATTACAGACGACAAAGAGAGAAAATACTAGACAGCTTGGTGTCATGGCATGGATAACAGTCAACAACAGAACTGATACGATGCACTGTAGATAGAAGATTGAGGAAGGACATGATCGCCTACGCCAACCGGTATGGCGCATGATGATGATCTGTAATATTCCATTTTAAATATATTCTTTTTTATCCACGTTAATTTATTATTAGTATTGTTATTTGTGTTACAGGAGGGCGGTTCAATGTCTGAGTGTCAATACGCTCGATTCCGGGCTTCATGGATCCTGTGTTAAAATACCAGGAGTGGCGAGTGTTTTCCGTATCAGAAAGGCTACGGGATTCACCCTGCCTCTAAAACTGGGTAAAAAAAAAAGTAGAGTAAAAAGCTCACATAACACCATGTGTCGTATAGGGAATATGGTGTTAGTGACCTTAAATCTTACAGACCTTAAGCACATGATTTTTAGGGTAATGTGGTCGGTATTACGCCCTTGCCGCTTTACTTTCCCAGAAATAATCCGGTACCCATTTAAGCCTGGGTGAACCCGGAAGCCGTCGGTTGGGATCGAACCCTGCCTCTTGTCCTTTGTAGTCCAGTTTACTAACCACTGAGCTATCGCGGCTCCCATTCTAAAAGTGGGTACCAGAGATTTTTTTTCCATTTTATAATTGTTTTTTTCATTCGTTTGTCTATCGTTCGTGATTGGTTTCCATAGGTCAATTTGGTTCTAAAAAGGACCCCTGAGCTCTCCTTCTCACTTCTATTGACATAGACTTGTTGCACTAGCTGTTTATCATTATCTGAAATGTTACTTTGTCCTATGCTATTGCATTTTAAAAATTTATGTAGCGCAGCTTCCGTTTGATGTTATTATTTATTTTGATTCCTTAGTATCATGCCCAAAAATATGAAAGTGAATAACACAGTATTTAATATCAAAACGTGAAATTGTGAAATTAACCAATTAAAAAATGCTTTTACCTATTAGAATTTGGATAGTTAAAATATCATCACCACAAACAAACGTTGATCTTCAAAATTCACATTTTGTACTTACAACGATTATCATCATCATCATCATCAAGTACCGGGCCTGCTGGCGTAGGTGATTATGTCTCTCCACAACTTTCGATCTCGACAGTTATTTAATATTTCTGTTGCTGACCTTCTGCCAAGCCATTCTCTTAAGCTGTCTTAATCTTTTCTCTTTGCTTCCCTCTATTTCTTCGTCACTCAATTTTCCAAGTTGTCACAATATATCCCAGCTGTTCCCTTCTCATTACATGGCCAAATAAATGATGATTGTTTCTTCTTAATATAGGATACTAGTGCTCTTTTTGCTGTGGCCTTTTTCAGAACGTTTTCAATTAATGCCTGCACTTAATGTTTGCTTCAAAGGCTTCAACATACCTGACCTGACGATAGAACCAGCATAGCTAACACCTCCAGTAATGTAGCTAACACCTCCAGTAATGAGCTTTAGCACTTCATGGGCGTTCACTCCAAATAACAACATCCTGGCTTTTGAAATTTCACATTTGTTTCGACATAGTCAAGCAAGTTTAGTTTCGTAGTAATCTTGTTGTGTTGTAATCTTGTTGTGTGGTAATCTTGTTGTGTAGTAATCTTGTTGTGTAATAATCTTGTTGTGTGGTAATCTGGTTGTGTGATAATCTTGTTGTGCAGTTATCATGTTGTGTAGTTATCTTGTTGTGTGATAATCTTGTGTAGTAATCTTTTTGTGTAGTAATCTTGTTGTGTGGTAATCTTGTTGTGTAGTAATCTTGTTGTGTAGTAATCTTGCCGTGAGGTATTCTTATTGTGTAGTAATCTTGTTGTGTTGTAATCTTGTGTGATAATCTTGTTTTGTTGCAATCTTTCTGTGTAGTTATCTTGTTGTGTGGTAATATTGTTGTGTAGTAATCTTGTTGTGTGATCATCTTGTTGTGCAGTTATCTTGTTGTGTCGTTATTTTGTTGTGTATAAATCTTGTTGTGTGATAATCTTGTTGTGTAGTAATCTTGCTGTGTGGTAATCTTATTGTGTAGTAATCTTGTTGTGTTGTAATGTTGTTGTGTGATAATATTGTTGTGTAGTAATCTTGTTGTGTAGCAATCTTTCTGTTGATAATCTTACTGTGTAGTTATCTTGTTGTGTAGTAATTTTGCTGTGTGGTAATATTGTTGTGTAGTAATCTTGTAGTGTGGTGATCTTCTTGTGTAGATATCTTGTTGTGTAGTAATCTTTTTGGTTGTGTAGTTATCTTGTTGTGTGGTAATTTTCTTGTGTAATAATCTTCTTGTGTGGTTATCTTGTTGTGTAGTAATTTTGTTGTGTAGTTATCTTGTTGTGTGGTAATCTTGTTGTGTGGTGATATTCTTGTGTAATAATCTAGTTACGTTGTGTAGCTGCTCTACTGTGTAGTTTATCCAATTGTTTAGTTATCTTGTTGTATAATGATATAGTTTTGTAGCTGTATTGTCATGTAGTTAACTAGCTGTGCAATATCTTGTTATCTAGTTATGTAGTTATATTTTCGTGTAAATGCCTTGTTGCTCATATAAAAGCACAAACAATTGCTGCAAACGTTCTTAACATACATACAATACATATTTCAGAAAATCAATCTTTTGTTTTTTTTTTTACTGGCGGTCCTCTGATGACTGTTAAAGGAATTGATTGACTTCTACATCATCCGTCCTTACATGGACGCTATGTGGGTGTGTGTATTGTGTTGAGGTTTGCTGTAGAACTATGATAGTTGCCTCTATGGCCCCAAACATCAGACTATAGTGCAACATTTTTGGTTCCCCGCTGCCTTTCCTTTTCGATCCCTACTCGGTTGGCCAGATTAGACAGTTCAATTTGTGTCTACAGGCACCGCGACGAATGGAGTAGGGTCTGGGTGGTTCTGTTCATCGATCCTGACGCAAACAATCAGCTATGAATCGCTGCCAGCTTTCAGCTCCGTTGCTGTCAGGCGTCTTGTCTCCAAATTCAATCTTAATGATTATAACTTTCCTTGTAGTTAATGTTCAGATTTAGTTAATGTCCAGATGTAGCTAATGTCCAGGTGTAGTTAATGTCCAGATGTAGTTAATGTTCAGGTGTAGTTAATGTTCAGGTGTAGTTAATGTCCAGATGTAGTTAATGTTCAGGTGTAGTTAATGTCCAGATGTAGTTAATGTCCAGATTAATTAACGTTCAGGTGTTGTTAATGTCCAGATGTAGTTAATGTCCAGGTGTAGTTAATGTTCAGGTGTAGTTAATGTCCAGATGTAGTTAATGTCCAGATGTAGTTAATGTTCAGGTGTAGTTAATGTCCAGATGTAGTTAATGTTCAGGTATAGTTACTGGCCAGATGTAGTTAATGTTCAGATATAGTTAATGTCCAGGTGTAGTTAATGTTCAGATTTAGTTAACGTCCAGATGTTGTTAATGTCCAGGTGTAGTTAATGTTCAGATATAGTTAACGTCCAGATATAGTTAATGTCCAGATGTAGTTAATGTTCAGATGTAGTTAACGTCCAGATATATTTAATGTTCAGATTTAGTTAATGTCAAGTTATCATTATACGCCTAAGAACAGGACACAATCGACTCCATAGTCACATGTATACAAAATTCAAGATCGGCACATCAACTACATGTACATGTGGACAGGCACCCCAGACTGCTGAACACATACTTCAAGACTGCACTGAATATAGTAGACTGAGGAAAATCCATTGGCCCATAGATACAACACTACAGACAAAACTATATGGGCCACTGCAAGAATTACAAAAGACAGTAAAATTTATACAGGAAATGACATTGCAGATATAGACAATACTTCAGGCGAACGAAAGATAGATAGATAGTTAATGTCCAGGTGTAGTTAATGTCCAGATATATTTAATGTTCAGATGTAGCTAATGTCCAGATGTAGTTAATGTTCAGATTTAGTTAACGTCCAGATATAGTTAATGTCCAGGTTAGTTAATGTCCAGATGTAGTTAATGTCCAGATCAGTCAAGTCTAGGTCCACACTTACTATCAGTTTAGGTCTAAGTTCACACTTGCTGTCAGTCTAGGTCAAGGTCCACATTTACTAGCTATCTAGGTCTAGGTCCACACTTCTACCAGTCTGGGTCAAAGTCTACACTTACTATCAGTCTAGACCTCATTTACTTTCTATCTAGGTCAAGGTCCACACTTTCTATCAGCCTGTCAAGCACTGAGTATTGTTAATGGCAAAGAAACAAACAAAACAAAAACCTCAGCGACAACAACATCAAACATGCATGTTAAATATGATATCTATGACTTATATAAAGATTTCAACTAACTGAACAATTGAAGCAATACACTATTCATAAACTCTTGACAAAAGATGTCACTTGTAACGGTGCGTACAGGAATTGAGTGTAATGATTTACACACGTAATTTTATGAAAACAGTTTGTAGTGTTTCACAACTTTTTGTGTGTTTTAAATTGTATTTACATTTATTTGACTACATATTTTTTTTTTCTAATTAGTTTTAAAAAGCCTGAAACTTACTTGTTTTGTTGAAGTTGTTATCTGGTATAATGTGTCGTCGTGTCCGTAGATAACATGTTCCTGGACACAGACACACGACAACTGGGACAATATCTAACTCTTTGTATACCGTGAAAAGGAAAGGAAAAGGGGGGGGGGGGGGGAATGGATACAGGGTAGTGTAGACTTGTAGAGCAACGACTGTCAACCTTTCTTCTATCGCTGGCCCCTTCTGACCTTGTTTTCTTCCCGTGGTCTCTTGTCCTATCGTGAAAAAGATCACTATGTAAACGCTTTTTTTTTTTTTGCAAATCATCATCATGTGCATACGGTTGGCGTAAGCGATCATGTGCTTCCACAATCTTCTATCTACAGAGCATCGTATCAGTTCTGTTGTTGACTGTTTTCTATGCCATAACACCAAGCTATCCAGCATTTTCTCTCTTTGTCGTCCGCGATCTCTCTTTCCTTTTATTTTGTCAGTTGTAACCATGTATTTCAACTTTATCTTCTCATGATGTGCCCGAAAAATGTTGATTGAAAAATGTTTCTTTGTGATGTTTTTTATGAGTTCCCTTTTTGTGTTGGCCTCTTGAGAATTTCCTCATTGGTCTTTTTAGCTGTCCAGGGAACTTTCAACATTCTTCTGAGAAATCCCATCTCTGTGGCCTCTAATCGACTTTTCATTTGTTTGTCCACTGTCCATGATTCGCTTCCGTATGTTTTTTTCCATTTTTGGAAGAAAAAAAAAATCAATTTTTGCAAATAGATTATATATATAGAAATATTTGCTTAAAACATGACGGTTGTAATAACAATAAACTCATTTGGCAGGATGAGTTTATTCCCCTATTGCGCATTGCTTTCTTTTTCTCTCTTCCTTTTTGGATATTTCGTTAGTAACGATTAAAACTTTGTCGTTGAAATTTGTAGGTTTTTGAATAAACACTTGTTTTCATCATAGTCTGTCAAGCTTCACAATTATCTGGCAACGCGTCAAAATGTTCCGGTGGTTTTATCTTTGTATGTTTTGTGAGACTTTTCTAAATGCTTCTTTCGCACTTACATGGTCGTACTTACATGGCCGTACTTACATGGTTATACATACATGGTCGTACTTACATGGCCGTACTTACATGGTCGTACATACATGGTCGTACATACATGGTCGTACTTACATGGTCATACATACATGGTCGTACTTACATGGTCATACATACATGGTCGTACTTACATGGTCGTACTTACATGGTCGTACATACATGGTCGTACTTACATGGTCGTACATACATGGTCGTACTTACATGGTCGTACATACATGGTCGTACTTACATGGTCGTACTTACATGGTCGTACATACATGGTCGTACTTACATGGTCATACATACATGGTCGTACTTACATGGTCGTACTTACATGGTCATACATACATGGTCGTACTTACATGGTCGTACTTACATGGTCATACATACATGGTCGTACTTACATGGTCGTACTTACATGGTCATACATACATGGTCGTACATACATGGTCATACATACATGGTCGTACATACATGGTCGTACTTACATGGTCGTACATACATGGTCATACATACATGGTCGTACATACATGGTCGTACTTACATGGTCATACATACATGGTCGTACTTACATGGTCGTACTTACATGGTCATACATACATGGTCGTACATACATGGTCATACATACATGGTCGTACATACATGGTCGTACTTACATGGTCGTACATACATGGTCGTACTTACATGGTCGTACTTACATGGTCGTACTTACATGGTCATACATACATGGTCGTACATACATGGTCGTACTTACATGGTCGTACTTACATGGTCGTACTTACATGGTCATACATACATGGTCGTACATACATGGTCGTACTTACATGGTCGTACTTACATGGTCGTACTTACATGGTCGTACATACATGGTCATACATACATGGTCGTACATACATGGTCGTACTTACATGGTCATACATACATGGTCGTACATACATGGTCGTACTTACATGGTCATACATACATGGTCGTACATACATGGTCGTACTTACATGGTCAAACATACATGGTCGTACATACATGGTCGTACTTACATGGTCATACATACATGGTCGTACATACATGGTCGTACTTACATGGTCATACATACATGGTCGTACTTACATGGTCATACATACATGGTCATACATACATGGTCGTACTTACATGGTCGTACATACATGGTCGTACTTACATGGTCGTACATACATGGTCGTACTTACATGGTCGTACTTACATGGTCGTACTTACATGGTCATACATACATGGTCGTACTTACATGGTCGTACTTACATGGTCGTACATACATGGTCATACATACATGGTCGTACTTACATGGTCGTACATACATGGTCGTACTTGCATGGTCATACATACATGGTCGTACTTACATGGTCGTACTTACATGGTCATACATACATGGTCGTACTTACATGGTCGTACATACATGGTCGTACTTACATGGTCGTACATACATGGTCGTACTTATATGGTCGTACTTACATGGTCATACATACATGGTCGTACTTACATGGTCGTACATACATGGTCGTACTTACATGGTCGTACATACATGGTCGTACTTATATGGTCGTACATACATGGTCGTACTTACATGGTCGTACATACATGGTCGTACATACATGGTCATACATACATGGTCGTACATACATGGTCGTACTTATATGGTCGTACATACATGGTCGTACTTACATGGTCATACATACATGGTCGTACATACATGGTCATACATACATGGTCGTACATACATGGTCATACATACATGGTCGTACATACATGGTCGTACTTACATGGTCGTACATACATGGTCATACATACATGGTCGTCCATACATGGTCGTACATACATGGTCATACATACATGGTCATACATACATGGTCGTACATACATGGTCGTACTTACATGGTCGTACATACATGGTCATACATACATGGTCGTACATACATGGTCATACATACATGGTCGTACATATATGGTCGTACTTACATGGTCATACATACATGGTCATACATACATGGTCGTACATACATGGTCATACATACATGGTCGTACATACATGGTCATACATACATGGTCGTACATACATGGTCGTACTTACATGGTCGTACATACATGGTCATACATACATGGTCATACATACATGGTCGTACATACATGGTCGTACTTATATGGTCGTACTTACATGGTCATACATACATGGTCGTACTTATATGGTCGTACTTACATGGTCATACATACATGGTCGTACTTACATGGTCATACATACATGGTCGTACTTATATGGTCGTACTTACATGGTCATACATACATGGTCGTACATACATGGTCGTACATACTTGGTCGTACTTACATGGTCGTACTTACATGGTCGTACTTACATGGTCGTACATACATGGTCGTACTTACATGGTCGTACATACATGGTCGTACATACATGGTCGTACTTACATGGTCGTACTTACATGGTCATACATACATGGTCGTACATACATGGTCGTACTTACATGGTCGTACTTACATGGTCGTACATACATGGTCGTACTTACATGGTCGTACATACATGGTCATACATACATGGTCGTACTTACATGGTCGTACTTACATGGTCGTACTTACATGGTCATACATACATGGTCATACATACATGGTCGTACTTACATGGTCGTACTTACATGGTCGTACTTACATGGTCGTACTTACATGGTCATACATACATGGTCGTACATACATGGTCGTACTTACATGGTCGTACATACATGGTCATACATACATTGTCGTACTTACATGGTCGTACTTACATGGTCATACATACATGGTCGTACTTACATGGCCGTACTTACATGGTCGTACATACATGGTCATACATACATGGTCGTACTTACATGGTCGTACTTACATGGTCGTACATACATGGTCGTACTTACATGGTCGTACATACATGGCCGTACTTACATGGTCATACATACATGGTCGTACTTACATGGTCGTACTACTTACATGGTCGTACATACATGGTCGTACTTACATGGTCGTACATACATGGTCGTACTTACATGGTCGCACTGACACGGTAACACTTAGATGGTCGCACTTACATGGTAATACTTACATGGTAACACTTACATGGTCGCACTTACATGGTAACACTTACTTGGTCGCATACTTTCAATGGAAAGTGTAATTTTGCAAATTAAGTGCATATGTTTTGCAGTCTATTCTTGCAGTGACGTGATAAGCCCGCAGCCAAAACCTGGAATGAATATTCTTCTTGGCCGAGGTAGCCATGACATACCCTGCATCTATATATTTTAAGAACACAATATTAGAAATTCATTTTCTAAATGAAAAATCGTAATGCCATCAATACAATTTTATTCGACAAAATATCCTACCATATACATTTATATGTACCCACAAAACACGGGATCATATTAGATATTTACAATGTTAAGAAATTAAACACAGCAATCGCGAAAGGACAGACAAAAGCTTTCTTCTTTAATGCTCTGAATGGTAAACTTGTATGTCTATCCTATATTACGTCGATGCTCGTCCACGTCCCTTATATATGACTAAAGATAAGAGAACGGCTAGGTAAGGCAGAGGTCGAGTGGGGTTGGAGAGAGAAGTGGGAAAGAAAAATAATGTTGGCGCAGACATCAAAGACAATCCGTCCATTGAGGACCGTCATTTTTAGTCGGTCAAATACTTCTCTTGTGCGCTTCTCTTATTAATTTCCTCTTTGACTAAAGACAGTAAGTTAAGTAAAGGTTCCCTCCCTTGCCTTGCTAGGCGTATGGGGAACATGATGTTAGTGACCATATTTTTCTATGACCGTGGCACATTTTTTGGGCGATGTGGTCGGTAAAAAAAAACGCCAGAAAAAAAAAACGTTACTTTTCAGAAAAAAATTCAGTGGTATCCATTTTTAGAGGCTGGGTGAACCCTGGAGCCTTGTCAGTCCGAAAAAAAAACCGCTATTGCTGGGGATCGAACTCGGACCCTTCTGGTCAGGAAGCGAGCACACTAACCACTCAGCCACCGAGATTACCTAAAGACAACAGATTGGGCGAATGTCATAGTTCTCCACAATTGACGATTTGCTGCTAGTTCTTGTAGGTCCTGATTTTTTTCAAGACACATGTTTGAGCTTCCCCTAGTAATGTTCCATACATTATTTGTTTGCTTTCTCTTTTATGAACTGTTAATGAAACAATCTGGATAGCACGTTAACACAAAACAATAACTAAGAGACCGAGATAGAAATAAGGTGTAACAAAGCAAGCCAAGTTATAGGCCAAGTATCAACACTATTGAAAAACAAAGCAATAAGTACGGAAGCAAAAAGGGCAATATACACATCAACTTTTCTACCAACTCTGTGCTATCAGTGTCAGAATTGGACGCTGGTCTCTAGAACAATAAGAAAGATAACGACCACCGAAATGAAATGGGTCAGAAGAATGACAGGAAACAGCTTAAGGGACAGAGTAAGAAACACTGACCTGAGGAAGAAACTCGAAATTGAACCAGCCATTGAATACACAAAGAAACAACAGATAAATTGGTTCGGCCACATAACAAGACAAAAAGAACTAACAATGACTCAAAGAGTCATAAACAAACGCTACGAAAACGCCAGATTAAGAGGAAGACCGAGAAAGAGATGGATAAAGGGAATACTAGAGTCACTAGGAGGAATAACATCAGAAGAGGCCAACAGAAGAGCAAAGAATCGCAGATTGTTTCTCCCCTCGACGCCAACGGCAGCAGAGGAAAGATAGAAGAGGAAGAATGAAACAATTCACACTGAGTGAAACAAGTGATACATGAGAACTATCTTCTACAACCATATTCATCCATATGCATGGCCTCCCAGTCTTTTGTCGTAGTCCCTAGTCTTGTGCCGTGGCCTCTCAATTGTGTCATTTTTACTCGCGGCCCCTCATTGATACCATGTGGCCCCACTGGAGCCATGTGACCCCACTTGAGCCATGTGACCCCACTGGAGCCATGTGACCCCACTGGAGCCATGTAACCCCACTGGAGACATGTGACCCCACTGGAGCCATGTGACCCCACTGGAGCCATGTAACCCCACTGGAGACATGTGACCCCACTGGAGACATGTGACCCCACTAGAGCCATGTGACCCCACTGGAACCATGTCACCCCAGGTTGAGAAACACTGGTCTAGATGTATGATGTCAGCCTCTGTACACGAGGGACTACATGTGGTGATTTTTTTTTTCTCTAAAAAAGCTAGTTTTTGTTTGTTTGCGTTAACTCCCTTTGAACTCCTTTCATGTACTCTGTGGCTACACATCAACACAGGGACCTCAGCGTTTTCAACCGCTGAACATTACACGATGTCTCGACGCTTGGGATCCTCCGTTCGGTTGAGGTTAAGTTACCTGCTAGGCTGGTTGTCTCCGAATATTTCAGAGTCCGTCCAGCGATCTCTGTCAAAGGTGTGCCGAGAACTTACGTTGATTTCCCGTCATTTCTCACTATCTTTCCGCGAGTATTGCTTGCCACGCCTCACCGTTCCTGAGTCCGGTCATCGAATCTAAGATCGTTAATTTCTAAACATCGTTGCTTCTTCTTTTATT
>JAVIAB010000088.1:57050777-57243277 GCA_032433765.1 Megaustenia siamemsis | reverse complement strand
TTTCTTCTAGCAGTCCTTTCTTCTAGCAGTACCTTCTTCTAGCAGTACCTTCTTCTAGCAGTCCCTTCTTCTAGCAGTCCTTTCTTCTAGCAGTACCTTCTTCTAGCAGTCCTTTCTTCTAGCAGTCCCTTCTTCTAGCAGTACCTTCTTCTAGCAGTACCTTCTTCTAGCAGTACCTTCTTCTAGCAGTCCCTTCTTCAAGCAGTCCCTTCTTCTAGCAGTCCCTTCTTCTAGCAGTCCTTTCTTCTAGCAGTCCCTTCTTCTAGCAGTCCCTTCTTCTAGCAGTCCCTTCTTCTAGCAGTCCTTTCTTCTAGCAGTCCCTTCTTCTAGCAGTCCCTTCTTCTAGCAGTCCTTTCTTCTAGCAGTACCTTCTTCTAGCAGTACCTTCTTCTAGCAGTCCCTTCTTCTAGCATTACCTTCTTCTAGCAGTCCCTTCTTCTAGCAGTCCCTTCTTCTAGCAGTACCTTCTTCTAGCAGTCCCTTCTTCTAGCAGTCCCTTCTTCTAGCAGTCCCTTCTTCTAGCAGTCCCTTCTTCTAGCAGTCCCTTCTTCTAGCAGTACCTTCTTCTAGCAGTCCTTTCTTCTAGCAGTCCCTTCTTCTAGCAGTCCCTTCTTCTAGCAGTCCCTTCTTCTAGCAGTACCTTCTTCTAGCAGTCCCTTCTTCTAGCAGTCCTTTCTTCTACCAGTCCCTTCTTCTAGCAGTCCTTTCTTCTAGCAGTCCTTTCTTCTAGCAGTCCTTTCTTCTAGCAGTCCTTTCTTCTAGCAGTCCTTTCTTGTTGCAGTCCCTTCCTCTAGCAGTCCTTTCTTCTAGCAGTCCCTTCTTCTAGCAGTCCTTTCTTCTAGCAGTCCTTTCTTCTAGCAGTACCTTCTTTAAGCAGTCCTTTCTTCTAGCAGTCCCTTCTTCTAGCAGTCCCTTCTTCTAGCAGTCCTTTCTTCTAGCAGTACCTTCTTCTAGCAGTCCCTTCTTCTAGCAGTACCTTCTTCTAGCAGTCCTTTCTTCTAGCAGTCCTTTCTTCTAGCAGTACCTTCTTCTAGCAGTACCTTCTTCTAGCAGTCCTTTCTTCTAGCAGTACCTTCTTCTAGCAGTACCTTCTTCTAGCAGTCCTTTCTTCTAGCAGTCCCTTCTTCTAGCAGTCCTTTCTTCTAGCAGTACCTTCTTCTAGCAGTCCTTTCTTCTAGCAGTCCTTTCTTCTAGCAGTACCTTCTTCTAGCAGTACCTTCTTCTAGCAGTCCTTTCTTCTAGCAGTACCTTCTTCTAGCAGTACCTTCTTCTAGCAGTACCTTCTTCTAGCAGTCCCTTCTTCTAGCAGTACCTTCTTCTAGCAGTACCTTCTTCTAGCAGTCCCTTCTTCTAGCAGTCCCTTCTTCTAGCAGTCCTTTCTTCTAGCAGTCATTTCTTCTAGCAGTCCCTTCTTCTAGCAGTCCTTTCTTCTAGCAGTCATTTCTTCTAGCAGTCCCTTCTTCTAGCAGTCCCTTCTTCTAGCAGTCCCTTCTTCTAGCAGTCCCTTCTTCTAGCAGTCATTTCTTCTAGCAGTCATTTCTTCTAGCAGTCCTTTCTTCTAGCAGTCCTTTCTTCTAGCAGTCCTTTCTTCTAGCAGTCCCTTCTTCTAGCAGTCCCTTCTTCTAGCAGTCCTTTCTTCTAGCAGTCCTTTCTTCTAGCAGTACCTTCTTCTAGCAGTCCTTCTTCTAGCAGTACCTTCTTCTAGCAGTACCTTCTTCTAGCAGTACCTTCTTCTAGCAGTACCTTCTTCTAGCAGTACCTTCTTCTAGCAGTACCTTCTTCTAGCAGTCCCTTCTTCTAGCAGTACCTTCTTCTAGCAGTCCTTTCTTCTAGCAGTCCTTTCTTCTAGCAGTACCTTCTTCTAGCAGTACCTTCTTCTAGCAGTCCTTTCTTCTAGCAGTACCTTCTTCTAGCAGTACCTTCTTCTAGCAGTCCTTTCTTCTAGCAGTCCCTTCTTCTAGCAGTCCTTTCTTCTAGCAGTACCTTCTTCTAGCAGTCCTTTCTTCTAGCAGTCCTTTCTTCTAGCAGTACCTTCTTCTAGCAGTACCTTCTTCTAGCAGTCCTTTCTTCTAGCAGTACCTTCTTCTAGCAGTACCTTCTTCTAGCAGTACCTTCTTCTAGCAGTCCCTTCTTCTAGCAGTACCTTCTTCTAGCAGTACCTTCTTCTAGCAGTACCTTCTTCTAGCAGTCCCTTCTTCTAGCAGTCCTTTCTTCTAGCAGTACCTTCTTCTAGCAGTCCTTTCTTCTAGCAGTCCTTTCTTCTAGCAGTACCTTCTTCTAGCAGTACCTTCTTCTAGCAGTACCTTCTTCTAGCAGTACCTTCTTCTAGCAGTCCTTTCTTCTAGCAGTACCTTCTTCTAGCAGTACCTTCTTCTAGCAGTACCTTCTTCTAGCAGTCCCTTCTTCTAGCAGTACCTTCTTCTAGCAGTCCTTTCTTCTAGCAGTCCTTTCTTCTAGCAGTACCTTCTTCTAGCAGTACCTTCTTCTAGCAGTCCTTTCTTCTAGCAGTACCTTCTTCTAGCAGTCCTTTCTTCTAGCAGTCCTTTCTTCTAGCAGTACCTTCTTCTAGCAGTACCTTCTTCTAGCAGTCCCTTCTTCTAGCAGTACCTTCTTCTAGCAGTACCTTCTTCTAGCAGTCCTTTCTTCTAGCAGTACCTTCTTCTAGCAGTACCTTCTTCTAGCAGTACCTTCTTCTAGCAGTCCCTTCTTCTAGCAGTCCTTTCTTCTAGCAGTACCTTCTTCTAGCAGTACCTTCTTCTAGCAGTCCTTTCTTCTAGCAGTCCCTTCTTCTAGCAGTCCCTTCTTCTAGCAGTTCCTTCTTCTAGCAGTCCTTTCTTCTAGCAGTACCTTCTTCTAGCAGTCCTTTCTTCTAGCAGTCCTTTCTTCTAGCAGTCCTTTCTTCTAGCAGTACCTTCTTCTAGCAGTCCTTTCTTCTAGCAGTACCTTCTTCTAGCAGTCCTTTCTTCTAGCAGTACCTTCTTCTAGCAGTACCTTCTTCTAGCAGTCCTTTCTTCTAGCAGTCCCTTCTTCTAGCAGTCCTTTCTTCTAGCAGTACCTTCTTCTAGCAGTCCTTTCTTCTAGCAGTACCTTCTTCTAGCAGTCCTTTCTTCTAGCAGTCCTTTCTTCTAGCAGTACCTTCTTCTAGCAGTCCCTTCTTCTAGCAGTCCTTTCTTCTACCAGTCCTTTCTTCTACCAGTCCCTTCTTCTAGCAGTACCTTCTTCTAGCAGTCCTTTCTTCTAGCAGTACCTTCTTCTACCAGTCCTTTCTTCTACCAGTCCCTTCTTCTAGCAGTACCTTCTTCTAGCAGTCCCTTCTTCTAGCAGTCCTTTCTTCTACCAGTCCTTTCTTCTACCAGTCCCTTCTTCTACCAGTCCTTTCTTCTACCAGTCCTTTCTTCTAGCAGTCCCTTCTTCTAGCAGTCCCTTCTTCTAGCAGTCCTTTCTTCTAGCAGTACCTTCTTCTAGCAGTCCTTTCTTCTAGCAGTCCCTTCTTCTAGCAGTACCTTCTTCTAGCAGTCCTTTCTTCTAGCAGTACCTTCTTCTAGCAGTACCTTCTTCTAGCAGTACCTTCTTCTAGCAGTACCTTCTTCTAGCAGTACCTTCTTCTAGCAGTACCTTCTTCTAGCAGTCCTTTCTTCTAGCAGTACCTTCTTCTAGCAGTCCTTTCTTCTAGCAGTCCCTTCTTCTAGCAGTACCTTCTTCTAGCAGTCCTTTCTTCTAGCAGTACCTTCTTCTAGCAGTACCTTCTTCTAGCAGTACCTTCTTCTAGCAGTACCTTCTTCTAGCAGTACCTTCTTCTAGCAGTACCTTCTTCTAGCAGTACCTTCTTCTAGCAGTACCTTCTTCTAGCAGTACCTTCTTCTAGCAGTCCTTTCTTCTAGCAGTACCTTCTTCTAGCAGTCCTTTCTTCTAGCAGTACCTTCTTCTAGCAGTCCCTTCTTCTAGCAGTACCTTCTTCTAGCAGTACCTTCTTCTAGCAGTCCCTTCTTCTAGCAGTCCCTTCTTCTAGCAGTACCTTCTTCTAGCAGTCCCTTCTTCTAGCAGTACCTTCTTCTAGCAGTCCTTTCTTCTAACAGTACTTTCTTCTAGCAGTCCTTTCTTCTAGCAGTCCCTTCTTCTAGCAGTCCTTTCTTCTAGCAGTACTTTCTTCTAGCAGTCCCTTCTTCTAGCAGTCCCTTCTTCTAGCAGTCCTTTTTTCTAGGAGTCTTTTCTTCTAGCAGTCCTTTCTTCTAGCAGTACCTTCTTCTAGCAGTCCCTTCCTCTAGCAGTCCCTTCTTCTAGCAGTCCTTTCTTCTAGCAGTACTTTCTTCTAGCAGTCCTTTCTTCTAGCAGTCCCTTCTTCTAGCAGTCCTTTCTTCTAGCAGTCCCTTCTTCTAGCAGTCTATTCTTCTAGCAGTCATTTCTTCTAGCAGTCCTTTCTTCTAGCAGTACTTTCTTCTAGCAGTCCCTTCTTCTAGCAGTCCTTTCTTCTAGCAGTCCTTTCTTCTAGCAGTCCTTTCTTCTAGCAGTCCCTTCTTCTAGCAGTCCTTTCTTCTAGCAGTCCCTTCTTCTAGCAGTCCTTTCTTCTAGCAGTCATTTCTTCTAGCAGTCATTTCTTCTAGCAGTCCCTTCTTCTAGCTGTCCCTTCTTCTAGCAGTCCTTTCTTCTAACAGTACTTTCTTCTAGCAGTCCTTTCTTCTAGCAGTCCCTTCTTCTAGCAGTCCTTTCTTCTAGCAGTACTTTCTTCTAGCAGTCCCTTCTTCTAGCAGTCCCTTCTTCTAGCAGTCCTTTTTTCTAGGAGTCTTTTCTTCTAGCAGTCCTTTCTTCTAGCAGTACCTTCTTCTAGCAGTCCCTTCCTCTAGCAGTCCCTTCTTCTAGCAGTCCTTTCTTCTAGCAGTACTTTCTTCTAGCAGTCCTTTCTTCTAGCAGTCCCTTCTTCTAGCAGTCCTTTCTTCTAGCAGTCCCTTCTTCTAGCAGTGCCTTCTTCTACCAGTCTATTCTTCTAGCAGTCCCTTCTTCTAGCAGTCCTTTCTTCTAGCAGTCCCTTCTTCTAGCAGTCCTTTCTTCTAGCAGTCCTTTCTTCTAGCAGTCCTTTCTTCTAGCAGTCCCTTCTTCTAGCAGTCCCTTCTTCTAGCAGTCCCTTCTTCTATCAGTCCTTTCTTCCAGCAGTAATTTCTTCTAGCAGTCTTTTCTTCTAGCAGTCCCTTCTTCTAGCAGTCCCTTCTTCTAGCAGTCCCTTCTTCTATCAGTCCTTTCTTCCAGCAGTAATTTCTTCTAGCAGTCTTTTCTTCTAGCAGTCCCTTCTTCTAGCAGTCATTTCTTCTAGCAGTCCTTTCTTCTAGCAGTCCCTTCTGTTGATTATTTCTGGATTTTTTTTAGAGTTGTATACATACCTCCTTCCCTGAAATGATTCGTTGATCGCTTCGGAAGTATTCGCTCAAAACAATATTCATATTTTATTATTTGTCTTCAGTCTCTAATTAAAACAACTTCGCTGCCGTGTGGACGGGGCCTTATAACCAAAAGCCAGCAAAGTCAATCGTAAATAAATCTACGGAAGAAAGGGCAAACCACTTTCCTCAAATCTTTGTATATTCGTGAGTTGTCCACAAAACATCTTTAGGGAGAGAATGGTTTGTTAGGAAGTCAACAAATAATGTGATAAACAAGCTCTTCTTCTTTCCTTTCTCATTTGCCTTTGAGGCAAATTTTTCTTTCGTATTAAAAAAAAATAAATAGCCCCCGTCACGCCAAGTGGCGTATAGGGAATATGCTGTTAGTGACCATACATTTTACAGATCTTCGGCACATGATTTTTGGTAACTTGGTCGGTATTACGCCCGTGCCGCTTTACTTTCCCAGAAGAAAATCCGGTACCAATTTAAGGCTGGGTAAACCCGGAAGCCGTCGGTTGGGATCAAAACCCATCTCTTGTCCTTTGTAGTGCTGTTCACTAACGACTGAGCTATCGTGGCTCCCTCTTTCAGTGTCATGGGGAGATATAATTTGTGGTCTTTTACTTTTATGTTTCTTAGTGTTTCTAATATTCCATCACTCCATCTTTGACGTGGTCGGCCCTTGGATCTGGCGTTCTGGCAACGTTTATTGACGGCTCGTTGGTTGTATTTTTCTTATTTTCTGCCTTATCTCGTGGCCAATGTATCAAGCTACAGAAAATATCCTTGATAGAAACATAACAATGAAGCCTTCGATGCCTACCAGTAAAATGCAGAACAGGATAAAAGAAAGAAAGAGGAATCACAAAAAAGGGCACGATGTTTGAATTTAAAAACAACAACGTACTTTTCACATAAACTCACACAAACGGAATATTAGAGCCACTAGGAAACATAACAGCAGCAGTGGCAAACTGAAAAGCAAAAGACCGCAAATTATATCTACCCCTCGACGCTGAAAGGCAGATGAGGAAGAATAGAAGAAGAAGAGTCACAAAAGCAGGAGATAATAATATGGCGTTTATTATCAACTCTTTACTATAAAGTAAATGGTCGGACACAGGACACAGCGAACTGCGAAATAGCTGGCGTCTGGGATCCTGCTCGCGTGCAAGCAAAAACAGTCACTATGACTCCCATATACATCACCTTTAGTTACAAGGGAAACAAGTAATCAAATGGAATAACATTCACATTGATTAAGTTGTCTTTCCTTGGCAACGCTTTTATCTTAATTTTCTTTCTGAACTCATCATCGTCATCTTCATTCATCGTCATCGTCAATTGTCGTCAGTATCAA
Organism: Megaustenia siamemsis; assembly: GCA_032433765.1. Lineage (NCBI taxonomy): Eukaryota > Metazoa > Mollusca > Gastropoda > Stylommatophora > Ariophantidae > Megaustenia > Megaustenia siamemsis. The sequence goes on along the minus strand of JAVIAB010000088.1, from coordinate 57,236,542 downwards.
ATATCATCAACATTATCATTGCAATATTTTGCATCTAGAAAGAATGGCGTGTGATTCCTTACCATACTTATATTGCTTTTAGCGTCATGACACACGGTAGGTAGCAAACAAAAATGTTAAGTCAGTAGTTTGGTAAAATATTACTTATATATGCTGGATGCTGTTTTGCTGAATTTCTCTCGTGGCTGAATCTGCCAATATTGGATAGACAGATCCGTCTGCAGAATAAACAAGATGTATTTGTGGTGCCTGGCCTCGTCTCCTATTTTCCTGTGCCTTTTATCTTCTGAATTTGATATCAGAACTGTCTCGAACGTTGCTGTGCCATTTTTTATTTGTGTTCTCCATGTGCTACGATCTGCAGTCATATTTTCGCAGTTTCTTTGACTTATAAAGAATCCATTCAAGAAAGGAAACAAAATATATATAAAGTAGTGACGTAAAGAGACCCGTCACGCCAAGTGGCGTATAAGGTGTTAGTGATCATAATTTTTATAGACCTTCGACACATGATTTTTGGGGTAATGTGGTCGGTATTACGCCCTTGCCGCTTTACTTTCCCAGAAAAAATCCTGTACCCATTTAAGGCTGGATGAACCCGGAAGCCGTCGATCAGGATCGAAATCTTGTCCGTTGTAGTCCAGTTCACTAACCACTGAGCTATCGAGGCTCCCAAAAGATAATATATACAAAGCATATATTAAAAGGATATCTCAGTGGTTAGTGAACTGGACAACAAAGGACGAGAGGTAGGGTTTGATCCCAACCGACGGCTTCCGGGTTCACCCAGCCTTTAATGGGTACCTGATTTTTTTCAGGGAAAGTGAAGCAGCACGGTCGTAATACCGACCACATTACCCCAAAAATCATGTGCCGAAGGTCTGTAAAATATATGGTCACTAACACCATATTCCCTATACGCCCTTGGCGTGATGGGGGTACTTTACTTACTACTCTTATATATTAAAAGAAGAAAAGAGAGAAGAGCAAGAGGCAGACCTAGAGTAAGATGGACATACAGCATTGAAGAGACGCCACAACAACATCAATTGACGATAATTGGAGGGAAGGGTCATAACAGCAGCAAAGCTCAGAGATATCAGCGACCTGATGGCTTGCGCCAGGATCGGTGAACCAGAACCATCCAGACCCTACTCCACCTCTTCGCGGTGCCTCTAGTAACAGACTAACCTGTACTAGTTTGACCAGGCGAGTAGGGATCGATGAGGGAAGACAACCCGGTACTCAAAAATAACGGAAGTAGGATGTATCTTACCGGACCCGGTACACTATTTTTTTCCTTCTATGAGTAATTGGCGTTTCAAGCCGGACCTCGCTGCTGAGACCAGGGGTGGTTGCCGCAGAGAGAAATCATAGATACAAATCCCAACTGGTGCAGCCAGGATTTGAACCCACAACCTCTCTGTCTCGAGGCCGGCGTCCTGCCTCGAGACCAACCAGTTCCCCCAAGTTCTCTCTCTCTCTCTCTCTCTCTCTCTCTCTGCGATCAGGACTCAATCAGAGTAGGATCCCAGACTCTCACATGAAGTCAGCTGTCAGGTTAAGTGTGTTGATCGCCCCCACAGACAGAACATCACAATTAGAGTCTGCCAGATCCACTCTGATTGAACACCCGTTAACACGTTGCACTGTGTTCTGCGCCAGTGGCCCAGTGCATCCGATTTCAGCCAGCATTTTATTCAGGTTTACTTTCCTTAGCCTTTGATTGTCCCCAATCTTACTGCAAGGCAGCAGATTGTCTTTTCTGATATTTGCAACTATCGCCCCTTCAATCCGTAACTCGTTGATCAGACCAGCCCCAGAGCAAAAGACATCAATCTCGTGCTGACTGACTACAAACCTTGAATCATTGTTACACGAGGCAGAACCATTTAGTTTTACCGTGAAACTGTCCGGATTGGTTAAGTCATTCACATAAATCCTAAACCAGGAGAACGGCAAAGATTGATTGAAAGTTGCTTCAACTGATGTAGAATTTGTGTCCGGATTACATGTGGTGTCGTTGTTATCAAACAGGAAAGTAGGTTCAGATTTTTGGGCGTATTTGTACACGAGATCCAAGTACTGACACTGAGGTCCGAAATATTCGTACTGACAACTGTTATTGTTTGGGTATATCCCTGTAGTTTTGTCACAAACTGAGTCATTATAGCAGTGACATTGTAACGCACAATTTGCCTCAAACCAACCGACTGCACAAGTTAGGTCATTAGCTTCCAAGGCACCGAACGAAGCCAGTAGAATAAAGACCTGATATACAGCGATGGTTAACGGACTGTACAAACATTTATTATCAAACCCGTGATTACATTTCTAGAAATCCGCCAACACGCTGTGATAACAGATAGCGTGATGTTCTCTAATAGAATGAGACAAACCGTTGGAGACAAGCAAAGTCAACATTGTTTACATCATGGATCGAACGCTAACAAGTGTCCATCTTCGTCCCCCAAGATGATAATAATTGATGCTGTGAAAAGGGAGAGAACCAGAATTTTGTACCGCCCGGGTCATCGAACTGGTACACGTGAAGGAATAATAAATGGGAAAAAAGGAAAATTGCCTCGTGAATTGTTCTGAAGACATGGAATCTTGTTCGATTCAAATTGATGGCTTCTTGGTTCACCCCGCCTCTAACGAGTATAGGTCTTTATCATATTTTAATTTAAAAAAAAATTTTTGGGGGGTGGGGGGGGGAGGGGAAGTTAGTATGATGTGGGAATAAAACGGCAGTGCCGGAACATTGCCAGCATGATCTACAAATATGTCAGGACAGTACATCAAGGGCTCTTCCTTCATTCCTTACTTCATCCTTCAAAGAAGTAAAATACAATACAAATACATATTTTCTTTCTTTCTTTCTTTCTTTCTTTCTTTCTTTTTCTTTCTTTCTTTTTTTCTTTCATTTATTTCCTTCCTCCTTTCCTTCCTTCCTTTCTTTCTTTATTCTCACAAAGACGCAAATTACAAAATTGAATTTCTTTCTTTCTTTCTCTTTCTTTCTTTCTGTATTCACAGAAAGACATAAATTACAATACGAATTTCTTGTTCTCTCTCTTTCTTTGTTTTTCTTTCTTTCTTTCCTTCTTTCTTTCTTTCTCTCATTTATTTCCTTCCTCCTTTCCTTTCTTTCTTTCTTTCTTTCTTTCATTTATTTCCTTCCTCCTTTCCTTCCTTCCTTTCTTTCTTTCTTTCATTTATTTCCTTCCTCCTTTCCTTCCTTTCTTTCTTTCTTTCATTTATTTCCTTCCTCCTTTCCTTCCTTCCTTTCATTTATTTCCGTCCTCCTTTCCTTCCTTCCTTCCTTTCTTTCATTTATTTCCTTCCTTCCTCCTTTCCTTCCTCCTTTCCTTCCTCCTTTCCTTCCTTCCTTCCTTCCTTCCTTCCTTCCTTCCTTCCTTCCTTCCTTCCTTCCTTCCTTCCTTCCTTTCCTTCCTTCCTTCCTTCCTTCCTTCCTTCCTTCCTTCCTTCCTTCCTTCCTTCCTTCCTTCCTTCCTTCCTTCCTTTCATTTATTTCCTTCCTCCTTTCCTTCCTTTCTTTCTTTCATTTATTTCCTTCCTCCTTTCCTTTCCTTTCTTTCTTTCTTTCTTTTCTTTCTTTCTTTCTTTCTTTCTTTCTTTCTTCTCACAAAGACGCAAATTATGTACGAATTTCTTTCTTTCTTTCTTTCTTTCTTTCTCTTTCTTTCTTTCTGTATTCACATACATTACAATACAAATGTCTTTTTCTCTTTCTTTCTTTTTTTCTTTCTTTTTTTCTTTCTTTCTTTCTTTCTCTTTCTTTCTTTCTCTTTCTTTCTTTCTTTCTTTATTCATAGAAAGACACAAATTACAACACAAATTTCTTTTTATTTCTTTTTTTTTATTATTACAAAGACACAAACTACAACACGAATTTCTTTCTTTCTTTCTTTCTTTCTTTCTTTCTTTCTTTCTTTCTTTCTTTCTTTCTTTCACAGAGACCCACATTACAACAGAAACAAAACCAACTCAACCAAATTGTTTGTATTAGGTAAGGGTTTATTTGTATTTTTATGTATTTTTTTATACAGTGATCTTTATGGTAAAACAGATTTTCTTAAATTGCATTAAAAAGCAGTAACAGGGAAATTGCACAACAATGGATAAAGTGAAAGGCGAAAGTGGTAACGTGATTGATAATTAGTGATAATTATAAATTATACATTTTGTGTTAAAGTATAAAATATACCACGTATACAATCAGATAAAATAGTGATAATTTATTACAAATAAATCAGTGAGGGGGCATTATCATTCTTCTCTTATTGTCAGTCTTTCTCTTATTAGTTTTATTTGCATCTTTAACGCGTGTATTTTCTTCCAGTTTAGTATATATTAAAGAATATGTGCTTAAATAAATTATACTTTAATGTATGAAAATATGCGTGTTAAAATGCGGAACACGAGAGCATATTTATGTTTCATGGAGGATATGAACATATACGAGAGCGAATGAGCTAGAGAGAGTGAGAGAGAGAGAGAGAGAGGGGGGGGGGAGAGTAATAGTGCATGTATTTATATATGTGCGAAAAATAAAAGGTCAATTAAATTGAACATGAGTGTTTTGTGTGTGTATGTTCATGAAAATGTTGTAAAATACGTGGGTAAATAGGAAGAAACATCTTCATAAATACAAAAAAAATAGGTACATGATACATGTATGTATCACATACAATGAGACGCAATATTACTTTTGCATGCTGACAGTAGAATTTAGAGCTGTATAACCGTCTTATAGATCTCTCTAAGCAAAGGTATATTCCATTATTTTACTCCGACTCCGGTTAAACTCACAGTTATGTTCGTCTCTAACATTTTGACTTCATTCCATTTTGATTCAATCGCCGGACTACAAGAAGAAAATAGTTCGAATCTTTTTCTTCTATTACTGACCAATTGTAATTTCACTATTTCGATTCCTTTTTCTTCTATTACTGACCAATTGCAATTTCACAATTTCGATTCCTATTTCTTCTATTACTGACCAATTGCAATTTCACAATTTCGATTCCTATTTCTTCTATTACTGACCAATTGCAATTTCACAATTTCGATTCCTTTTTCTTCTATTACTGACCAATTGCAATTTCACAATTTCGATTCCTATTTCTTCTATTACTGACCAATTGCAATTTCACAATTTCGATTCCTATTTCTTCTATTACTGACCAATTGCAATTTCACAATTTCGATTCCTTTTTCTTCTATTACTGACCAATTGCAATTTCACAATTTCGATTCCTATTTCTTCTATTACTGACCGATTGCAATTTCACAATTTCGATTCCTTTTTCTTCTATTACTGACCAATTGCAATTTCACAATTTCGATTCCTTTTTCTTCTATTACTGACCAATTGCAATTTCACTATTTCGATTCCTATTTCTTCTATTACTGACCAATTGTAATTTCACAGTTTCGATTCGTTCTCATCTATTTTAGTGTTCGATTTTTCGGTGCATCTTTGATTATTTCCACTCTTTTCTCTTAACACAACAGAAAATCACTTCCTGATACCTATCAATTACTTCGACTCTTGTATCTCTTCAAACAATTATTCTCAGCTTCACATCTCAGAGTGCCCTTGTTCTCTACGACCTGACTTTGGTAAAGTCCTAAATAGATTTGGAATTCAGTTCACCGAATCCACAACACTCATATTGTTCTAAAAACCACATACACGAACACACACATACACACGAGTATATATGTTAGTTTGCTGTATTTTATATACGATTTAAAAAAAAAAAAAAACTTTTGGGCAAAGTCCTGGTTTAGGGACATAGATTATTTCAGTTCGAAAAAGTAACGTCCCCTTGACTAACACCGCACTTTATTCAGTAAAAAGTAAAAGTAAAGTACCCCGTCACGCCAAGTGGCGTATAGGGAATATGGTGTTAGTGACCATAAATTTTACAGACCTTCAGCACATGATTTTTGGGAAAATGTGGTCGGTATTACGCCCGTGCCGCTTTACTTTCCCAGAAAAAAAATCCGGTACCCATTAAAGGCTGGCTGAACCGAAAGCCGTCGGTTGTGATCAAACCCTACCTATTGTCCTTTGTAGTCTATTTCACTAACCACTGAGCTATCGCGGCCCCCACTTTATTCAGTGGTTCTCTGATATGTCACTAGAAGACCCCTAATTGTGAATAAAAAAGAAACAAACGCAAGGGTGGAAGGGCCCTACGTTTCCCAACCCAAATAAATAATAAACTGTGTTAGTGGTGTGATAGAGAGACTTTTTAATAGTATTTTTAGAACCACTGTGGTTTTGCTGTGGTACCAAATAAGGGGAGACCACTTTAATTTATGTCTACAAGCTAGGACTTTAGCAACATTTAATTTAGAACTTTGTACGAAGAGTTAGTTAAAAGATCGGTATAAACACCGACGGACATCTGAAAAGACAAACGACGCTTGGAAAAACTAGGACCATCGACTGATCGAGCCGGCACCCCACCTGCTGTTATCTATTAGTTATAGAAACTTCACAGGAAATTAGTTATAGAAACTTCACAGGAAATTATTTATAGAAACTTCACAGGAAATTAGTTATAGAAACTTCACAGGAAATTCTCAACACAGAAGAGCATGAAACTACACAGAATGAATAAGAAGTGTGAGAGTACAGCATCAGTAACTCAACAGCGCGCTGTCCCGACAGACAAGACGTCAGGAGATCCAGTCGTCAGGAGTCAATCCACAGAACTGATAATATTCAAGTTCAAATGTTTCTTCATGACAACTAGATTGGAACAGATGTGTTGCACAGAATAAATGTAGTAGTTATAAGCCGAATATATGTAGTGTGAGTCAGAATATATGTAGTAATTATAAGCCGAATGTATGTAGTGTGAATCAGAATGAATGTAGTAGTTATAAGCCGAATATATGTAGTGTGAGTCAGAGTGAATGTAGTAATTATAAGCCGAATATATGCAGTGTGAGTCAGAATATATGTAGTAATTATAAGCCGAATATATGTAGTGTGAGTCAGAATGAACGTAGTAATTATAAGCCGAATATATAGTGAGTCAGAATGAATGTAGTAATTATAAGCCGAATATATTGTGAGTCAGAATGAATGTAGTAATTATAAGCCGAATATATTGTAAGTCAGAATGAATGTAGCAATTATAAGCCGAATATATTGTGAGTCAGAATGAATGTAGCAATTATTCAGCAGGGTGGTCGACGCCTTGGAGTCATGACCCAGACGGGCCCACCTCCCTTAGAGTGTAATGAAGCTAAACGGCCGAAATAATTGCTGGACGGGTCTTTTTCTGATGATCAGACTGTCTTCTGCTGCGAAAATCTGTAAAAAGAGTTTATTTTTATTGCTCTTCAGGTGTAATCAAACTTTTCGTGCAACAAGTGTTTATACCATTTAGTTTCTTGGCACTCCAAGTAGGACGTGACACTCTAAGTAGGACGCGACACTCTAAGTAGGACGCGACACTCTAAGTAGGACGCGACACTCTAAGTAGGACGCGACACTCTAAGTAGGACGCGACACTCTAAGTAGGACGTGACACTCTAAGTAGGACGCGACACTCTAAGTAGGACGCGACACTCTAAGTAGGACGCGACACTCTAAGTAGGACGCGACACTCTAAGTAGGACGCGACACTCTAAGTAGGACGTGACACTCTAAGTAGGACGCGACACTCAAAGTAGGACGCGACACTCTAAGTAGGACGTGACACTCTAAGTAGGACGTGACACTCTAAGTAGGACGCGACACTCTAAGTAGGACGCGACACTCTAAGTAGGACGCGACACTCTAAGCAGGACGCGATACTCTAAGCAGGACGCGACACTCTAAGTAGGACGCGACACTCTAAGCAGGACGCGACACTCTAATTAGGACGCGACACTCTAAGCAGGACGTGACACTCCAAGTAGGACGTGACACTCTAAGTAGGACGCAACACTCTAAGTAGGACGCGACACTCTAAGCAGGACGCGACACTCTAAGTAGGACGCGACACTCTAAGCAGGACGTGACACTCTAAGTAGGACGCGACACTTTAAACAGGACACGAATTTCTAAGTTGGACGCGGCACTCAAAGTTGGCCGCGACACTCTAAGCAGGACGCGACACTCTAAGCAGGACGCGACACTCAAAGTTGAACAGGACACTCAAAGTTGGACGCGACACTCAAAGTTGGACGGGACACTCAAAGTTGGACGCGACACTTTAAGCAGGACGCGACACTCTAAGCAGGACGCGGCACTCAAAGTTGGACAGGACACTCAAAGTTGGACAGGACACTCAAAGTTGGACAGGACACTCAAAGTTGGACAGGACACTTAAAGTTGGACGCGACACTCTAAGCAGGACGCGACACTCTAAGCAGGACGCGACACTCTAAGCAGGACGCGACACTCTAAGTAGGACGCGACTCTCTAAGTAGGACGCGACACTCTAAGCAGGACGTGACACTCTAAGTAGGACGCGACACTTTAAGCAGGACGCGAATTTCTAAGTTGGACGGGGCACTCAAAGTTGGCCGCGACACTTTAAGCAGGACGCGACACTTTAAGCAGGACGCGACACTCAAAGTTGGACAGGACACTCAAAGCTGGACAGGACACTCAAAGTTGGACAGGACACTTAAAGTTGGACGCGACACTCTAAGCAGGACGCGACACTCTAAGCAGGACGCGACACTCTAAGCAGGACGCGACTCTCTAAGTTGGACGGGGCACTCAAAGTTGGACAGGACACTCTAAGTAGGACGCGACACTCTAAGCAGGACGCGACACTCTAAGCAGGACGCGACACTCTAAGCAGGACGCGACACTCTAAGTAGGACGCGACTCTCTAAGTAGGACGCGACACTCTAAGCAGGACGTGACACTCTAAGTAGGACGCGACACTTTAAGCAGGACGCGAATTTCTAAGTTGGACGGGGCACTCAAAGTTGGCCGCGACACTCTAAGTAGGACGCGACACTCTAAGCAGGACGCGACACTCAAAGTTGAACAGGACACTCAAAGTTGGACGCGACACTCAAAGTTGGACGCGACACTTTAAGCAGGACGCGACACTTTAAGCAGGACGCGACACTCAAAGTTGGACAGGACACTCAAAGCTGGACAGGACACTCAAAGTTGGACAGGACACTTAAAGTTGGACGCGACACTCTAAGCAGGACGCGACACTCTAAGCAGGACGCGACACTCTAAGCAGGACGCGACTCTCTAAGTTGGACGGGGCACTCAAAGTTGGACAGGACACTCTAAGTAGGACGCGACACTCTAAGCAGGACGCGACACTCAAAGTTGGACAGGACACTCAAAGTTGGACAGGACACTCAAAGTTGGACAGGACACTCAAAGTTGGACAGGACACTCAAAGTTGGACAAGACACTCAAAGTTGGACAGGACACTCAAAGTTGGACGCGACACTCTAAGATGCACATGCTTGACTGGTCACAACTACAATTATCGTGCTCCAGTTACGTTGTAAGTCAGAGACCTCACGAGGTTTCACCATCGAATCAACTATCAGACAATACCTGTAGCTTCTATTATTAGTTACATGCGTCACAATGCTCAAAATGTCCTTATCGAATATAATGGCGTTCTTATTTCAGCCAAACCTACTTAATTGTTAAAAGGGAACTCATAAAAAAAGATCAGAAAGAAACAATCAACAGTTTTCTGGCACATCATGAGAAGAGGAACATTGGAATACTTGGTTACAACTGGCAAAATAAAAGGAAAGAGGGATCGCGGTCGACAAAGAGAGAAAATACTGGATAGCTTGGTGTCATGGCATGGAAAACAGTCGACAACAGAACTGATACGATGCACTGTAGATAGAAGATTGTGGAAGGACATGATCGCATACGCCAACCGGTATGGCACATGATGATGAAGATGACTTAATTGTTATGTATATGTCGGACATGTGTTGAGAAGAGACAACAAGACAATTCCAAAAAAGGCTCCTTTATGGGAAACTTCAGGACGCAGAAAAAGAGGAAGACATAAAGAGGCACTAAAAAGGAACACATATAAGAGAAGCAAAGTAGGCGGGCATAGACTCATTAGATACGACTGAACATCTCGCCCATAATAGAGATGGGTGGTGAAATCACTACAAGCCTCATGTTACGTCTAATGAAGCGGTAAGGATCAAGATTGTAATTGTCATAACCCCACCTTGGACACGCCACTGACTCGCTCTTGTACCACCTTTGATAACCTTAATTGACTGGCAATGTTCTGTTTCACCATATTTTTTATTGTACTATATCCCCCATCCCCTTTCTCTGTCTTCTCTGTCTTTCTCTCGGTGTCTCCCTCTCTGTCTGTATCAATCTCTCGCACTGTCTCGCTCTGTCTCTATCTTTATACCTCCCTCACTGTCTCTATCTTTATACCTCCCTCTCTCTGTCTCTATCTTTATAACTACCTCTCTCTGTCTATCTCCAAGCCCATCTCTCTGTCTCTCACTCTGTCTCTCTCTGTCTGTATCTATCATTATACCTCGCTCTCTCTGTCTGCCTGCCTGTCTCTCTCCCTGTCTAACTCTGTCTCTCACTGTGTGTCTATCTCCCCGTCTCTCTCTTCCTGTCTCCCTCTCACTGTCTCTCTTACTATCTATCTCTGTGTCTCTCTGCCTATCTCTCCCTATCGCTGTCTCACTGTCTCTCTCTGTATCCCTCTCACTGTCACTCTCTCACTGTCTCTCTCTGTCTCTCTCTTCCTGTCTCGCTGTCTCTCTCTCACTAAGTCTGTCTGTCTATCTCTTCATGTCTCTCTTTGTCGTTCTCTCACTGTCTTTCTCTGTCTCACTCTCTGCTCCTCTCTCTCTCTCTCTATCTTTATACCTCCATCTCTCTGTCTGTTTACCTGCATCTCTCTCTGTCTCTGTCTGACCCTTACCCATTCCAATCCCCCCCTCCCCTCCAAAAACTTTCAACCTACTAAATACCCATCTCCTAACACCAACCCTTGTCTTGCTGGTATATTCTGAGAAAATCACATATTAATCTATTTTTTTGTCCCATTCTAATCCTTGGTAAATTCTTAGAAAGTTTAATATTAGTCTGTTTTTTTAATAAATTGTATGGATCATTTATGTTTTCTAAAGTCTAGAATGTCTGCCCCGTGTGCCGTCGTCGGCTTGAAAGGACGATAATCAGACATACAGACAGACAGACATACAGACAGACAGACAGATAGATTGATGGATCTATGTTTCTGAGCAATATAAAAAATAGCGACTATTTCTACGTTTGTATCAAAGCCTTATGCCTTGGTTCTTGTTTGTCATGTTCTTTTGCAGCCTACGTTTTTCTTAACGTCCGATGAAAGCTGTCCTTGACTTGTTTATTCTCGGCTTAACATCACTCTCTGCACTCTCTTTCTTTATCAACAATACTGTACGTAAAGTTATCAACTTCTGCCACGTTGAATTTGATTTTCTTTGTCTTATCAGATATAACGTGTATCCCATTATATCTGTATCTATTCCAAATTTAGGAAGATACTGTGCAATCCATTTTTGACAATAGAAACAAGAAAAATAGTTCTTAATGTTGTGTAGAGCCAGTCTTAACATACGGATATGAATGATGGGAAATAGGACAACAGTTAAGAAAATCACTGGAGGCTGTAGAATTGTGGTTTTACAGAAAAATGATGAGAATACCATGGACAGCTAAGAAGAGCAATGAAAACGTTCTGAAAGAGGAGAAAGCACAAAGGAGTTAATTTTCAATATAAGGAAGAAACAATCATCATTTTTTGACCATATAATGAGAAAGGAACAGTTGGAATATATTGTGACAACTGGGAAAATAGAGGAACGAAGAGATAGATGAAAGCAAAGAGAAAAGATACCAGACAGCTTAAGAGAAAGGCTTCGCAGAAGGCCAACAACAGAAATGATAAATAACTGTCGAGATGGAAAGTTGTGGAGAGACATGATCACCTTCACCAGCAGGCTTGGTGCTTGATAATGATTCATAATTCATGTAGTTTGTCATTAATTTATTTAGTATGATAATTATAACAGTCATGATATTTCGTTATTTGTTCTCAATCACTTCAAGTCTAATTTATTCTTGGTTCTATAAATAGCAAGTCATGTGACAGATTTGAGCGCCGATTGATCACAAACAAATTACTATTTGAAATCTGCCACGGGCAGAAATAACAAGATGCCTAGCTGCGGATATTATGAAGTAAATAGAGACGTTCCCAAATATAAAATGAAATGATTTCACAACTTGCACGAGCAAACACCGCCTTTCTATATACATACATGCATGCATATATATATATGTCTTGAGCGCAAAACAAAATAAATACTTGTAATATTGACAAAGCATGCATTTTAATATTATTACTTTTTTTATTTTGAATATCATGAGTCAAGATTTCTCGAAGGAAAAGTGATTGTTAAAATATATTTTAAAGAAAAATACTAATAGCTAATAACAAACAAACAAAAACACACATACTTTTTGTAAGAAGTTTTAACAAATTATTTATAAAACTGTTAGCAAAAAGCAGATTCCGGAAACATGATAACATTTTAAAACTGATTTTAAATATTCATGAAGAAGAACATGTTTACAATTATTGAAATGGACCCATCCCAGAACATATTTTAAATGGATGAGAATGGATGAACCGACTAATTAAAAAAAAAATAATTTTAACAACTGATTAAAGAATGATTATATTTAGTCTTTTGGGTTCATCGTATATCCCTAGTCCGGCCATACGCTAATCTTACGGTCTGTTGTTTGATGTGCGACGGGGATAATCTGACGATTAACTGTGTGTTTATATGTTCGGAATTGGAGTCAACAACTATGGGCCAACAGCATCAAGCGCTATACATTAAAAAAATATGACGATCATCATTTTCACGAGGACGTGAACTTCCGGTATATGGTGGATAGGCGGCAGGAAACATAAAGGCTATGCATGAAAAGTGCTCCTTGTTGCAGTTTCCTCATATTCCAAGTCCGGCTTGTTGCAGTTTCCTCATATTCCAAGTCCGGCTTGTTGCAGTTTCCTCATATTCCAAGTCCGGCTTGTTGCAGTTTCCTCATATTCCAAGTCCGGCTTGTTGCAGCTTCCTCATATTCCAAGTCCGGCTTGTTGCAGTTTCCTCATATTCCAAGTCCGGCTTGTTGCAGTTTCCTCATATTCCAAGCCCGGCTTGTTGCAGTTTCCTCATATTCCAAGCCCGGCTTGTTGCAGTTTCCTCATATTCCAAGTCCGGCTTGTTGCAGTTTCCTCATATTCCAAGTCCGGCTTGTTGCAGTTTCCTCATATTCCAAGTCCGGCTTGTTGCAGTTTCCTCATATTCCAAGTCCGGCTTGTTGCAGGAGCTACTGAGTTAAGTGCTCTGTGTACACCGTGAGCATCCGTTTTGATCATGTTTCGATATTCAAATTGTTTACGATGAATGATGATATCGTATGCCAAGGAACAGTTGGCTGTGTTTACTTTCTGCGCGGTTTCGCCTTATGTCTTTTGGCGTGTGCGGAGACTGTTACGATGCGGACTACAGTTACCTTTCTTCGTTTGGGAGATGAGATATTAATTCGGATGATTACGCTGGTACGGGCGGTTGAGCAATTATGGATTTTAATTCGTTTGCAGTGATACCGGGGCCTTCCATAACCAAATTACTAAATATATTTAGTGACCTTTGATCCAAAATCTTTCTAAATTTTGACCTTGTAGTGTGTACATGAATGTTACAAACATATTTGATCATTTTATTTTCTCTTTTATTGTTCTCTTTCAGCTCCCTGTGGAGCATAGACCTTCAACAAACACATGCCAAGCCGTCCTGTTTCTTTGCCATTCTTTTAAGATAATTCTCTGTCTTCACCATCATTTTCATCTCTGCTTCCATCTGTCTTCTCCAAGAATATTTTGGTCTTCCTCTTTGTTCTTTTCCTTGTGGATTCCAAAAAGGGCCTGTTGTGTAATACTCTCAGATTGGCTTCCGCAGTAGGTGTCCTAACCAGCGCTATCGTTTTCGCTGTATCTCTTTATCCACTGGTGTTTGACTGGTACTTTTCCATAATTCTGTGTTAGTGATTTTGTCCTGCCATTTCCATCGTTATCTTCTGCATCCATTAAGCATCCAGTAATGACTTCATTTGAGCCATTTAAAAATGTGCAATTACAAAGGATATAAGTAGGAGCTAGAGAAAACTATTCTTGTTATATTGGATCACGTCTATCTATCTATCTATCTATCTATCTATCTATCTATCTATCTATCTATCTATCTATCTATCTATCTATCTATCTATCTATCTATCTATCTATCTATCTATCTATCTATCTATCTATCTATCTATCTATCTATCTATCTATCTATCTATCTATCTATCTATCTATCTATCTATCTATCTATCTATCTATCTATCTATCTATCTATCTATCTATCTATCTATCTATCTATCTATCTATCTATCTATCTATCTATCTATCTATCTATCTATCTATCTATCTATCTATCTATCTATCTATCTATCTATCTATCTATCTATCTATCTATCTATCTATCTATCTATCTATCTATCTATCTATCTGCCTGCCTGCCTGCCTGCCTGCCTGTCTGTCTGTCTGTCTGTCTGTCTGTCTGTCTGTCTATCTATCTATCTATCTATCTATCTATCTTACGTTCGCCTGAAGTATTGTCTATATCTGCAATGTCGTTTCTTGTATAGATTTTACTATCTTTGTAATACTTGCAGTAGTCTGTAGTGTTGTATCTATGGGCCAATGGATTTTCCTCAGTCTACTATATTCAGTACAGTCTTGAAGTATGTGTTCAGCAGTCTGGGGCGCCTGTCCACATGTACAAGTAGTTGAGGTGTCGATCTTGAAGTTTGTATACATGTGACTGTGGAATCGATTGTGTCCTGTTCTGAGGCGTATAATGATAACTTGTTCATATCTATTCATATTATGAATGGCATCCAGATTTGGGGCTTGTAGTCCTCTGTATTGGATCACGTGATTTCATTCTTTCATAAGTAAGAGAGACAGTCTTTAGTTCCAAGTAGTTAAGTGAAGGCATGTCTAGGGCAAGAGATAGATGAACATTGTATATGAGAGAAGCCGGGCACTGTACCTGAATTTAGCACAGCATAGTTTCCAGAATAAGCAGGGCATTGTATCTAGAATAGGCGGGGCATTGTAGCGGGGCATTGTATCTAGAATAAGCAGGGCATTATATCTAGAATAGGCGGGGCATTGTAGCGGGGCATTGTATCTAGAATAAGCAGGGCATTGTATCTAGAATAGGCGGGGCATTGTAGCGGGGCATTGTATCTAGAATAAGCAGGGCATTGTATCTAGAATAGGCGGGGCATTGTAGCGGGGCATTGTATCTAGAATAAACAGGGCATTATATCTTGAATAAGCAGGGCATTATATATAGAATAAGCAGGGCATTATTTCTAGAATACGCAGGGCATTAAATCTAGAATAAGCAGGGCATTATATCTAGAATAAGCAGGGCAATATTTCTAAAATAAGCAGGGCAATATTTCTAGAATAAGCAGGGCAATATTTCTAGAATAAGCAGGGCATTATATCTAGAAAAAGCAGGGCAATATTTCTAGAATAAGCAGGGCATTATATCTAGAATAAGCAGGGCATTATATCTAGAATAAGCAGGGCATTATTTCTAAAATAAGCAGGGCAATATTTCTAGAATAAGCAGGGCAATATTTCTAGAATAAGCAGGGCATTATATCTAGAATAAGCAGGGCATTATTTCTAAAATAAGCAGGGCAATATTTCTAGAATAAGCATGGCAATATTTCTAGAATAAGCAGAGCATTATATCTAGAATAAGCAGGGCAATATTTCTAGAATAAGCAGGGCAATATTTCTTGAATAAGCAGGGCAATATTTCTAAAATAAGCAGGGCAATATTTCTAAAATAAGCAGGGCAATATTTCTAGAATAAGCAGGGCATTATATCTAGAATAAGTAGGGCATTATTTCTAAAATAAGCAGGGCAATATTTCTAGAATAAGCATGGCAATATTTCTAGAATAAGCAGGGCAATATTTCTAAAATAAACAGGGCAATATTTCTAAAATAAGCAGGGCAATATTTCTAAAAAAAAGCAGGGCAATATTTCTAAAATAAGCAGGGCAATATTTCTAAAATAAACAGGGCATTATTTCTAAAATAAGCAGGGCATTATTTCTAAAATAAGCAGGGCAATATTTCTAAAATAAGCAGGGCATTATTTCTAAAATAAGCAGGGCAATATTTCTAATATAAGCAGGGCAATATTTCTAAAATAAGCAGGGCATTGTATCTAGAATAAGCTGCGCATTATATATAGAATAAGCACGTCAGTTTATCTAGAATAAGCAGGGCAGTTTATCTAGAATAAGCAGGACAGTTTATCTAGAATAAGCAGGGCAGTGTATCCAGAATAAGCACGGCAGTGTATCTAGAATAAGCACGACAGTGTATCTAGAATAAGCAAGGCATTTTATCTAGAATAGGCATGACATTGTATCTAGAATAGGCATGGCATTGTATCTAGAATAGGCAGGGCATTGTATCTAGAAAAGACAGTGCATTGTATCTAGAATAGGCAGGACATTGTATCTAGAATAGGCAGTGCATTGTTTTTAGAATAAAGAGGGCATTGTATCTAGAATAGGCATCGCACTGTATCTAGAATAGGCATGTCATTGTATCTAGAATAGACAGGGCATTGTATCTAGAATAGACTGTGTATTGTTTTTAGAATAAAGAGGGCGTTGTATCTAGAATAGGCATTGCACTGTATCTAGAATAGGCATGTCATTGTATCTAGAATAGGCAGGACATTGTATCTAGAATAGACAGTGTATTGTATCTAGAATAGGCAGGACATTGTATCTAGAATAGACAGTGTATTGTATCTAGAATAGACAGTGTATTGTATCTAGAATAGACAGTGTATTGTATCTAGAATAGACAGTGTATTGTATCTAGAATAGGCAGTGTATTATATCTAGAATAGGCAGGACATTGTATCTAGAATAGACAGTGTATTATATATAGAATAGGCAGGACATTGTATCTAGAATAGACAGTGCATTATATCTAGAATAGGCAGGACATTGTATCTAGAATAGACAGTGTATTGTATCTAGAATAGGCAGTGTATTGTATCTAGAATAGACAGTCTATTATATCTAGAATAGGCAGTGTATTATATCTAGAATAGACAGTGTATTGTATCTAGAATAGGCAGGACATTGTATCTAAAATAGACAGTGTATTATATCTAGAATAGGCAGTGTATTGTATCTAGAATAGACAGTGTATTATATCTAGAATAGACAGTGTATTATATCTAGAATAGGCAGGACATTGTATCTAGAATAGACTGTGTATTGTATCTAGAATAGACAGTGTATTATATCTAGAATAGACAGTGTATTGTATCTAGAATAGACAGTGTATTGTATCTAGAATAGACAGTGTATTATATCTAGAATAGGCAGGACATTGTATCTAGAATAGACAGTGCATTGTATCTAGAATAGACAGTGTATTGTATCTAGAATAGGCAGGACATTGTATCTAGAATAGACAGTGTATTGTATCTAGAATAGACAGTGTATTATATCTAGAATAGGCAGGACATTGTATCTAGAATAGACAGTGCAATGTATCTAGAATAGACAGTGCATTGTATCTAGAATAGACAGTGTCTTGTATCTAGAATAGACAGTGTATTTTATCTAGAATAGACAGTGCATTGTATCTAGAATAGACAGTGTATTGTATCTAGAATAGACAGTGTATTTTATCTAGAATAGACAGTGCATTGTATCTAGAATAGACAGTGCATTGTATCTAGAATAGACAGTGTATTTTATATAGAATAGACAGTGTATTGTATCTAGAATAGACAGTGTATTCTATCTAGAATAGGCAGGACATTGTATCTAGAATAGACAGTGTATTTTATCTAGAATAGACAGTGTATTATATCTAGAATAGGCAGGACATTGTATCTAGAATATACAGTGTATTGTATCTAGAATAGACAGTGTATTTTATCTAGAATAGACAGTGTATTGTATCTAGAATAGACTGTGTATTGTATCTAGAATAGACAGTGCATTGTATCTAGAATAGACAGTGCATTGTATCTAGAATAGACAGTGCATTGTATCTAGAATAGACAGTGCATTGTATCTAGAATAGACAGTGCATTGTATCTAGAATAGACTGTGTATTGTATCTAGAATAGACTGTGTATTGTATCTAGATTAGACAGTGCCTTGTATCTAGACATTGTATCTGAAAAATCAAGGGGAAAAAAGTAAGTAGAACATTATAATATAGATCTTGTTATTAACTCTTTGTATAATAAGGTAAATGGCTGGTTAGACGTAAGACACACCATAATGGCAGGACGTTGCCAGCGAGATCGTGGTCTCTGACAACCTGAAACATCGCGAGAGACTTCGTTCAAAACTGTATTTTTGTTTTGTTTATTTTATATAGGAATTGAAACACAAATCAAACAAGACAAATGAGATTTTTGGGGCATGTTAAAAGACACAAAAGCCTACTGAAAGTAATCTTTGGAAGGGAAAACATAAGGTAAGAAAGGCAGACAGACCAAGACTAACATGGGCGGGTAACATCAAAAGGTGGGCAAGTCAGCCTATGAAAACCTGCACCATCAAAGCAAGAGACAGAGCAGGATGGCGCTCCATATGTTTAGAGCACTGGGAAAAAATGACAAATTATCAACAACAGAAAAAAATAACAATGAACAATATATGGACCGAAACAGGATCGAACCCGTACTCCTTGGCACAGCGCCTTGCCACGATAAACCAAACGCTAGAGCACAAGTACAACTCAACTAACAAAACTGACCGTGTGCTCTACCGTTTGGTTTCTCGTGTCAAGGCATAGTGCTAAGGAGTAAGGGTTCGATCCGGCTTCGGACCGTATATTATTCATTGTTATTTGTTTCTGTTGTTGATTATTTGTCATTTTTTCCCGAGTGCTGTAAACATACCTCATTCTCAGAAATGTTTCGCTGATTTATCACCTCAGAAGTTTCCCTCTACAATAACATTATCATTGTCGTTATTATCATTTGTCTCCCGCTACATGGTAGCCAACCAACGATGTAGTTACGGCACTCGATGATGATGATGATTGGAAATTTATTCAATGTCATTTTGAGTCTCTTGTTTCATGTTTATTTATTTTGGCGTGCTGGTCAACATATCTGTGGAATTATCTTTTTATTTTTATTTATTTATTTTTTTGTTGTTTAATAACTAATTTTTATCATCATCAACATTAAATAGTAGGAACAAAACCCTGCCAAGAATATATAGAACAACAACAACTTAAATGGTTTGGCCACCTGGTCAGAATGAATCCTTACCAATCACCATCAAGGGCGTTCTTCTCGAGAATGCATGGAAAAAGACCAATGAGGAAGACCTAGAAGAAGATGGATAGATGCAGTGACAGAGACATGTAACAACAAAGGAAAATCACTAATTCAGACAGTTCGAGCAGCACAAGAACGATAAATGATATAAACCACGACACCTTTTAGGTATCAGTGAAAATAGAAAAGAAGAGGAGGAATATCAACATCTACCGAATATGCTGGCGTAGGCGATCATGTATCTCCTCAAATGTCTTTATTTATTCTCAGTTGTCTATTACTTCTGGTATTGACCACTAAAACCAAACATTTTCTTAAACTATCTTGAATCTGTTTTCCTTGTTTACCTGCATCTCTTTTTCCCTCAACTCGTCAGTTGTGTCAATATTTTTCAGCCGTTCTCTTCTCACTACACGACAAACAAAATATAATAATCATTACCTCCTTATCAAGTTATGGGGAACCGGTGTAGAACCCAGGCTTGTTCGTGATCAACGCTGCTCTCAATGTCTAAACGCATAGCAAAAGCTGATAGTCGATGACGAATTTCCTTCTAGACGTCAATATTGATAAGTTGGAAGAAAGTGTTCGTCAGCTTGAGGCTGGTGACATCTCCATATAGCTTGTCCCGATTTGGTTCCGATGATGACCACAATAGCCTTCTCTGTTCATCCTATGTTGGCCATGATTGTAGAAAACGTTCGGCAGTTATTTCTCTGTTTATCCTATGTTGGGCATGATTGTAGCAAACGTTCGGCAGTCATTTCTCTGTT
This sequence comes from Megaustenia siamemsis, assembly GCA_032433765.1. Taxonomy (NCBI): domain Eukaryota; kingdom Metazoa; phylum Mollusca; class Gastropoda; order Stylommatophora; family Ariophantidae; genus Megaustenia; species Megaustenia siamemsis. Next base: position 57,216,278 of record JAVIAB010000088.1, on the reverse strand, counting down.
CATCCTATGTTGGGCATGATTGTAGAAAACGTTCGGCAGTCATTTCTCTGTTTATCCTATGTTGGGCATGATTGTAGAAAACGTTCGGCAGTCATTTATTTCTCTGTTCATCCTATGTTGGCCATGATTGTAGAAAACGTTCGGCAGTCATTTCTCTGTTCATCCTATGTTGGCCATGATTGTAGAAAACGTTCGGCAGTCATTTCTCTGTTCATCCTATGTTGGCCATGATTGTAGAAAACGTTCGGCAGTCATTTCTCTGTTCATCCTATGTTGGCCATGATTGTAGAAAACGTTCGGCAGTCATTTATTTCTCTGTTCATCCTATGTTGGCCATGATTGTAGAAAACGTTCGGCAGTCATTTATTTCTCTGTTCATCCTATGTTGGCCATGATTGTAGAAAACGTTCGGCAGTCATTTCTCTGTTCATCCTATGTTGGCCATGATTGTAGAAAACGTTCGGCAGTCATTTTGCCTGCGCACGATCGCAGTCATCAGAGGTTCCTATACCTGTTCTTCTTCTACCTCTTCCTCTTCTTCCTCTTCCTCTTCTTCCTCTTCTTCCTCTTCCTCTTCTTCTTCTTCCTCTTCTTCTTCTTCCTCTTCTTCCTCTTCCTCTTCTTCTTCTTCCTCTTCTTCCTCTTCCTCTTCTTCTTCTTCCTCTTCTTCCTCTTCCTCTTCTTCTTCTTCCTCTTCTTCCTCTTCCTCTTCTTCTTCTTCCTCTTCTTCCTCTTCCTCTTCTTCTTCTTCCTCTTCTTCCTCTTCCTCTTCTTCTTCTTCCTCTTCTTCCTCTTCCTCTTCTTCCTCTTCCTCTTCTTCTTCTTCCTCTTCTTCCTCTTCCTCTTCTTCTTCTTCCTCTTCTTCTTCTTCCTCTTCTTCCTCTTCCTCTTCTTCTTCTTCCTCTTCTTCCTCTTCCTCTTCTTCTTCTTCCTCTTCTTCCTCTTCCTCTTCTTCTTCTTCCTCTTCTTCCTCTTCCTCTTCTTCTTCTTCCTCTTCTTCCTCTTCCTCTTCTTCTTCTTCCTCTTCTTCCTCTTCCTCTTCTTCTTCTTCCTCTTCTTCCTCTTCCTCTTCTTCTTCTTCCTCTTCTTCCTCTTCCTCTTCTTCTTCTTCCTCTTCTAACTTTCTGCTCCCTGTGGAGCATAGGTCTTCAACAAACACTTTCCAAGTCGTTCTGTTTCTTGCCATTGTTTTAAGATCATTCCATATCTTACCCATCATCTTCATCTCTGCTTTTGTCTGTCTTCTCCAAGAATTCCTTGGTCTTCCGCTTTGTCTTTTTCCCTGGGGATTCCAAAAAAAAGGGCCTGTTGTGTAATACTTTCAGTTGGCTTCCGCAGTGTGTGTCCTATCCAGCGCCATCGTCTTCGCTGTATCTCTTTATCCACTGATATTTGACTGGTACAATTCCATAATTCTATGTTAGTGATTTTGTCCTGCTATTTCCATCCTTTTATTCTGCGTAAGCATCCATTAATGAAAGTCTGTATCTTCATGATTATCAATTTTGTTTTTCTCCATGTTTCACAGCCATATAATAGGGCTTACTTAACATTGGAGTTGAAAATTTGTATTGTTGTATTTAACCTAATTTCTTTGGATTTCCATGTTTCCCAGTGCAATGAAAGCTCCTCTTGCTTTTGATATCCTTATTTTGGTATCATTTTCTGTTCTTCCATCTTCATCTATATTACTGCCCAGATATATGTAAGATTGTACGTCTAGTATAGGTATTTCTCCTAATTTTATCTGGTTATTGTCAACTGTATTAATTCTCATAATTATATATATAAATGGTTCCTATACTTAGGATGTTGAAAAGTTGGTACTTCAGTCTTTTGTGACCTCTTCTGAGTCTAACAATTGTTACTTGTTCCTTTCTCTTGATATGGTAGTAGGCACATTTTGAATTTCATTCTGATGTTATTAATAAGCTCTCCTTTGGCTCTGGCATCTTTAAGAAAGTATTCATGACTTCTTTTAATGTCCATGGATTGTCTTCTTTTCCGTAGCTATTTAACAAAACCTTTACAAGCCGTGCAGCTTCTTGCTCTTATGATCGATCCATGTCTTCTTCATCTCTTCCTCCACTTGTCTTCTCTGTCTTCTTTATCTCTTCCTCCACTTGTCTTCTCTGTCTTCTTTATCTCTTCCTCCACTTGTCTTCTCTGTCTTCTTTATCTCATCCTCCACTTGTCTTCTCTGTCTTCTTTATCTCTTCCTCCACTTGTCTTCTCTGTCTTTTTCATGTCTTCCTCCACTTGTCTTCTCTGTCTTTTTCATGTCTTCCTCCACTTGTCTTCTCTGTCTTCTTTATCTCTTCCTCCACTTGTCTTCTCTGTCTTTTTCATGTCTTCCTCCACTTGTCTTCTCTGTCTTCTTTATCTCTTCCTCCACTTGTCTTCTCTGTCTTCTTTATCTCTTCCTCCACTTGTCTTCTCTGTCTCTTTCATGTCTTTCTCCACTTGTCTTCTCTGTCTTCTTCATCTCTTCCTCCACTTGTCTTCTCTGTCTTTTTCATGTCTTCCTCCACTTGTCTTCTCTGTTTTCTTTATCTCTTCCTCCACTTGTCTTCTCTGTCTTTTTCATGTCTTTCTACACTTGTCTTCTCTGTCTTCTTCATCTCTTCCTCCACTTGTCTTCTCTGTCTTCTTTATCTCTTCCTCCACTTGTCTTCTCTGTCTTTTTCATGTCTTCCTCCACTTGTCTTCTCTGTCTTTTTTCATCTCTTTCTCCACTTGTCTTCTCTGTCTTCTTCATCTCTTCCTCCACTTGTCTTCTCTGTCTTCTTTATCTCTTTCTCCACTTGTCTTCTCTGTCTTTTTCATCTCTTCCTCCACTTGTCTTCTCTGTCTTTTTTCATCTCTTCCTCCACTTGTCTTCTCTGTCTTCTTCATCTCTTCCTCCATATGTCTTCTCTGTCTTCTTTATCTCTTTCTCCACTTGTCTTCTCTGTCTTCTTCATCTCTTCCTCCACTTGTCTTATCTGTCTTCTTCATCTCTTCCTCCACTTGTCTTCTCTGTCTTCTTCATCTCTTCCTCCACTTGTCTTCTCTGTCTTCTTTATCTCTTCCTCCACTTGTCTTCTCTGTCTTCTTCATCTCTTCCTCCACTTGTCTTCTCTGTCTTCTTTATCTCTTCCTCCACTTGTCTTCTCTGTCTTTTTTCATCTCTTCCTCCACTTGTCTTCTCTGTCTTCTTCATCTCTTTCTCCACTTGTCTTCTCTGTCTTCTTTATCTCTTCTTCCACTTGTCTTCTCTGTCTTCTTCATCTCTTCCTCCACTTGTCTTCTCTGTCTTCTTTATCTCTTCTTCCACTTGTCTTCTCTGTCTTCTTCATCTCTTTCTCCACTTGTCTTCTCTGTCTTCTTTATCTCTTCTTCCACTTGTCTTCTCTGTCTTCTTCATCTCTTCCCCCACTTGTCTTCTCTGTCTTCTTTATCTCTTCTTCCACTTGTCTTCTCTGTCTTCTTCATCTCTTCCTCCACTTGTCTTCTCTGTCTTCTTTATCTCTTCCTCCACTTGTCTTCTCTGTCTTTTTTCATCTCTTTCTCCACTTGTCTTCTCTGTCTTTTTTCATCTCTTTCTCCACTTGTCTTCTCTGTCTTTTTTCATCTCTTTCTCCACCTGTCTTCTCCATCTTCGTCTCTTCCTCCACCTGTCTTCTCCATCTTCATCTCTTCCTCCACCTGTCTTCTCCATCTTCATCTCTTCCTCCACCTGTCTTCTCCATCTTCATCTTTGCCTCCACCTGTCTTCTCCATCTTCATCTTTGCCTCCACCTGTCTTCTAGCAGTTTTAGACCTTCCCTTCCGTATCATCCCCGCTTGTCATATAAAGCTCTCAGTTGGCCTCCTCATTGTGAGTCCTGTCAAGTACCATCGTCTATGTCATATCCTTGTCCACTGGTATTGGTTTAGTACTTTCCCATAGTTTAAGTTTGTAATTTTGTCCTGCCGGCTGCATCATTTTTGTCTGAGCAAGCATCCATTAATTGAAGTCATGTCATTCTTCCATTAAACCACGTTTCTGTGGTCATCAACACTTTTATTCTCTTTTTTTTTCAGATTGTCCAGGATTCGCTCGCGCATTCTTGGACTCATTTTTCTTGACTTTAACGTACTCTTGATCTTATATCGTACTCTTGATCTTATATCGTACTCTTGATCTTATATCGTACTCTTGATCTTATATCGTACTCTTGGTCTTATATCGTACTCTTGATCTTATATCGTACTCTTGATCTTATATCGTACTCTTGATCTTATAATGTACTCTTGATCTTATAATATACTCTTTTTCTTATATCGTACTTTTGATCTTATAATGTACTCTTGATCTTATAATGTACTCTTGATCGTATAATGTACTCTTTTTCTTATATCGTAATCTTGATCTTATAATGTACTCTTGATCTTATAATGTACTCTTGATCGTATAATGTACTCTTGATCTTATAATATACTCTTTTTCTTATATCGTACTCTTGATCTTATAATGTACTCTTGATCTTATAATGTACTCTTGATCGTATAATGTACTCTTGATCTTATATCGTACTCTTGATCTTATAATGTACTCTTGATCTTATAATATACTCTTTTTCTTATATCGTACTCTTGATCTTATAATGTACTCTTGATCTTATAATGTACTCTTGATCGTATAATTTACTCTTTTTCTTATATCGTACTCTTGATCTTATAATGTACTCTTGATCTTATAATGTACTCTTGATCGTATAATGTACTCTTTTTCTTATATCGTAATCTTGATCTTATAATGTACTCTTGATCTTATAATGTACTCTTGATCTTATAATGTACTCTTGATCGTATAATGTACTCTTGATCGTATAATGTACTCTTGATCTTATAACGTACTCATTCTCTTATATCGTACTCTTGATCTTATAATGTACTCTTGATCTTATAATGTACTCTTGATCGTATAATGTACTCTTGATCTTATAATGTACTCTTGATCTTATAACGTACTCATTCTCTTATATCGTACTCTTGATCTTATAACGTACTCATTCTCTTATAATGTACTTATTCTCTTATATAGTACTCTTGATCTTATAACGTACTCTTGATCTTATAATGTACTCTTGATCTTATAATGTACTCTTGATCTTATAACGTACTCTTGATCTTATAGCGTACTATTAATCTTATAATGTACTCTTTCTCTTATAATGCACTCATTCTCTTATAATGTACTCTTGATCTTATAACGTTCTCTTTCTCTTATAACGTACTTATTCTCTTATATGTACTCTTGATCTTATAATGTACTCTTTCTCTTATAACATACACTTTCTCTTATACCATACTCTTTCTCTTATAACGTACTCTTGCTCTTATAACGTGCTCTTTCTCGTATAACGTATTCTTGATCGTATAACGTACTCTTTCTCCTATATCGTATTCTTTCTCTTGTAACGTACTGTTTCTCTTATAACGAACTCTTACTTTTATAACGTACTCTTACTCTTATAACGTACTGTTTCTCTTATAACGAACTCTTACTCTTATAACGTACTCTTACTCTTATAACGAACTCTTACTCTTATAACGTATTGTTTCTCTTATAACGTACTCTTACTCTTATAACGAACTCTTACTCTTATAACGAACTCTTACTCTTATAACGAACTCTTACTCTTATAACGAACTCTTACTCTTATAACGCACTCTTACTCTTATAACGTATTCTGACTCTTATAACATACTCTTACTCTTATAACGTACTGTTTCTCTTATAACTTACTCTTACTCTTATAACGTACTCTTACTCTTATAACGATCTATTACTCTTATAACTTACTCTTACTCTTATAACGTACTCTTACTCTTATAACGTACTCTTACTTTTATAACCTACTCTTACTCTTATAACGTACTCTTACTCTTATAACGTACTCTTACTCTTATAACGTACTCTTACTTTAATAACGTACTCTTACTCTTATAACGAACTCTTACTCTTATAACGTACTCTTGATCTTATATCGTACTCTTGATCTTATATCGTACTCTTGGTCTTATATCGTACTCTTGATCTTATATCGTACTCTTGATCTTATATCGTACTCTTGATCTTATAATGTACTCTTGATCTTATAATATACTCTTTTTCTTATATCGTACTTTTGATCTTATAATGTACTCTTGATCTTATAATGTACTCTTGATCGTATAATGTACTCTTTTTCTTATATCGTAATCTTGATCTTATAATGTACTCTTGATCTTATAATGTACTCTTGATCGTATAATGTACTCTTGATCTTATAATATACTCTTTTTCTTATATCGTACTCTTGATCTTATAATGTACTCTTGATCTTATAATGTACTCTTGATCGTATAATGTACTCTTGATCTTATATCGTACTCTTGATCTTATAATGTACTCTTGATCTTATAATATACTCTTTTTCTTATATCGTACTCTTGATCTTATAATGTACTCTTGATCTTATAATGTACTCTTGATCGTATAATTTACTCTTTTTCTTATATCGTACTCTTGATCTTATAATGTACTCTTGATCTTATAATGTACTCTTGATCGTATAATGTACTCTTTTTCTTATATCGTAATCTTGATCTTATAATGTACTCTTGATCTTATAATGTACTCTTGATCTTATAATGTACTCTTGATCGTATAATGTACTCTTGATCGTATAATGTACTCTTGATCTTATAACGTACTCATTCTCTTATATCGTACTCTTGATCTTATAATGTACTCTTGATCTTATAATGTACTCTTGATCGTATATATTACTCTTGATCGTAGAATGTACTCTTGATCTTATAACGTACTCATTCTCTTATATCGTACTCTTGATCTTATAACGTACTCATTCTCTTATAATGTACTTATTCTCTTATATAGTACTCTTGATCTTATAACGTACTCTTGATCTTATAATGTACTCTTGATCTTATAATGTACTCTTGATCTTATAACGTACTCTTGATCTTATAGCGTACTATTAATCTTATAATGTACTCTTTCTCTTATAATGCACTCATTCTCTTATAATGTACTCTTGATCTTATAACGTTCTCTTTCTCTTATAACGTACTTATTCTCTTATATGTACCCTTGATCTTATAATGTACTCTTTCTCTATAACATACACTTTCTCTTATACCATACTCTTTCTCTTATAACGTACTCTTGCTCTTATAACGTGCTCTTTCTCGTATAACGTATTCTTGATCGTATAACGTACTCTTTCTCCTATATCGTATTCTTTCTCTTGTAACGTACTGTTTCTCTTATAACGAACTCTTACTTTTATAACGTACTCTTACTCTTATAACGTACTGTTTCTCTTATAACGAACTCTTACTCTTATAACGTACTCTTACTCTTATAACGAACTCTTACTCTTATAACGTATTGTTTCTCTTATAACGTACTCTTACTCTTATAACGAACTCTTACTCTTATAACGAACTCTTACTCTTATAACGTACTGTTTCTCTTATAACTTACTCTTACTCTTATAACGTACTCTTACTCTTATAACGATCTATTACTCTTATAACGTACTCTTACTCTTATAACGTACTCTTACTCTTATAACGTACTCTTACTTTTATAACCTACTCTTACTCTTATAACGTACTCTTACTCTTATAACGTACTCTTACTCTTATAACGTACTCTTACTTTAATAACGTACTCTTACTCTTATAACGAACTCTTACTCTTATAACGTACTCTTACTCTTATAACCTACTCTTACTCTTATAACCTACTCTTACTCTTATAACCTACTCTTACTCTTATAACGTACTCTTACTCTTATAACGTACTCTTACTCTTATAACGTACTCTTACTCTTATAACCTACTCTTACTCTTATAACGAACTCTTATAACGTACTCTTACTCTTATAACCTACTCTTACTCTTATAACGTACTCTTACTCTTATAACCTACTCTTACTCTTATAATGTACTCTTACTCTTATAACGTACTCTTACTCTTATAACGTACTCTTACTCTTATAACGTACTCTTACTCTTATAACGTACTCTTACTCTTATAACGAACTCTTACTCTTATAACGTACTCTTACTCTTATAACGTACTCTTACTCTTATAACCTTCTCTTACTCTTATAACGTACTCTTACTCTTATAACGTACTCTTACTCTTATAGCGTACTCTTACTCTTATAACCTACTCTTACTCTTATAACGTACTCTTACTCTTATAACGTACTCTTACTCTTATAACGTACTCTTACTCTTATAACGTACTCTTACTCTTATAACGTACTCTTACTCTTATAACGTACTCTTACTCTTATAACGTACTCTTACTCTTATAACGTACTCTTACTCTTATAACCTACTCTTACTCTTATAGCGTACTCTTACTCTTATAACCTACTCTTACTCTTATAACGTACTCTTACTCTTATTACGTACTCTTACTCTTATAGCGTACTCTTACTCTTATAACCTACTCTTACTCTTATAACGTACTCTTATTCTTATAACGTACTCTTACTCTTATAACGTACTCTTACTCTTATAACGAACTCTTACTCTTATAACGTACTCTTACTCTTATAACGTTCTCTTGCTCTTACCTCTATACTTTGAAACACAAACTTTGTCTGAGCTACCCTGCACTGACCCCTATTTTACATATACGATACATAGGTAACGTTGCTCCTAGTTATGTGACATCATAGACATGGTTTAATAATGTTCCCTTCTACTATTACTTCCGCATTCTAGTTTCTTTTTTAAATTTTAAATTTCTGCATTTAACCTTTTCTACATTGTACATGACCTTGGAAGACTCGAAATAAAAACTGCAACATACAATATGAGAAGTAAAATAACAGTGACTTATAATTGCCACATTTAATCAAACACTCAAATACGACATTTAAGTGATAAATTATGAATAAAATATTCCTGCTTTTTCTCAGTTATTAATGTCAAAAACTTAACTCAGGCGCAAGAGAGAAAGATTACAAAATATGAAATGAGATGGTTGAGGACACAAGAATCCATTAAACTCACTAGAAAATAAAGCATAAGAAATAATTACACAAGAAAAAAATATTAAAAACTTCAGCTAGAAGTCAGTGCTTCTCCTATACCAAGATAAGCTCATGGATAATTCCAGTGACTATATTGTTTCTGTGACCAACAGCACATTTTTGAGTAATGTGATCAATACCACGTCAGGCCGTCCTGACACAGAAAATAATAGAACAAAGAAGTATGTGTTAGCACTCGGAAAAATTGACAGACAAACAACAACAGAAAAAAAAGAAGAACAATATATGGTCCGAAGCGGGATCGAACCCGTACTCCCTGGCACCGCGCCTTGCCATGAGAAGCCGAACGATTGGCACACTGCCACGCAGCTAACTAAAAAATTAACTATTGTAGCAGTGTCTTACACGAAGGCATTCTCAATGACTATAGCATAGGGTAACGATCACAGACCGGAAATAAATTGTATATTTGTACTTTCCTATTTATGCAAGTATCTCCCAGTAGGGCTGAATACTTGTGTTGCAGACAAACATTTATTGGACGAAATAGAACAAATAGTAGAAACTTCACTGGAAACTTCAATAACACACCAGGCAGTCCTGACTTCAATATCACGCCAGGTCGCCCTGACTTCAATATCACGCCAGGCCGCCCTGACTTCAATATCACGGCAGGCCGCCCTGACTTCAATATCACGCCAGGCCGCCCTGACTTCAATATCACGCCAGGCCGCCCTGACTTCAATATCACGCCAGGCCGCCCTGACTTCAATATCACGCCAGGCCGCCCTGACTTCAATATCACGCCAGACCGCCCTGACTTCAATATCACGCCAGTCCGCCCTGACTCCAATATCACGCCAGTCCGCCCTGACTCCAATATCACACCAGGTCGCCCTGACTCCAATATCACGCCAGGCCGCCCTGACTCCAATATCACGCCAGTCCGACCTTACTCCAATATCACGCCAGTCCGCCCTGACTTCAATATCACGCCAGGCCACCCTGACTTCAATATCACGCCAGTCAATCCTGACTTCAATATCACACCAGGCACCCTGACCCTAATATCACGCCAGTCCGCTCTGAATTCAATATCACATTATAACAGCATCTATAACAGCTAGATCTGCTATCAGGGCTCGAAGACAAAGCGCCAACTGTGTTGACAATATCAACGATTCTTGTTGCAGCAAAGTTGATCAACAGTTATAGTTTTTCGAAGGCCCCGGTATCACTGCAAATGAATGAAAATCCATAATTGCTCAACAGCCCGTGCCAGTGGAATCAACCGAATTAACATCTCATCGAATATCCAAACAAAGATAGGTAGCTGCAGTTCCCATTATAGTAGCTACAGCACACGTCAAAAGACATAAGGCGTATCGCACCGACAGTGAACGCAACTGAATTGTGCATCATGCGATAACATCATTCATCGTAAGCAATATGAATATAGAAACACCACCAGGATGAAACACACAGCTCACGGTGTGCACAGAGCATTACTCAGTAGCTTCGGCAGCAAGCCGGACTTGGAATATGAGGAAACTGCAATAAGGAACACTTTTCAGTGCCCAAACGGTTCCGTGCCGCCTATCCGCTATATTGACCGGAAGTCCCACAGTTGAACAAACGTAGTTCGATAAACTCACTAGCTAGGACAGTAAACTTCAGCTCCTAATAACGCGTCACTGTATTAGAAATAGAACAAGAAACTTACGCTTAACCCAAATCAAACAATTCAATGGAGATCTATTGTTGCACTTAACCCAGTAAGAATAAATTAAACACAAACACAAAAGACAATAACTCCTATTTCCGTTCTTGTGTAGGACGGACACTGCACTGGTTTTATATCCCTTAAGACACAAACATACAGCGAAGACCATGGCGCTAGAAAGGACACACACTGCGGAAGCCAACTGAGAGTATTACACAACAGTTTTTTGGAATCCCCAGGGGAAAAGATAAAGAGAAAGACCAAGAAATTCTGGGAGAAGACAGACAGAAGCAGAGATGAAGATGATGGGGAAGACATGGGATGATTTTAAAAGAATGGCACGAAACAGAACGACTTGGAAAGTGTTTGTCGAAGACCTATGCTCCACAGGGAGCTGAAAGGTAGAAGAAGACACAAACGTGTTAAGCTAATTTTACCGCACAATTAGAGGCTGCCTCTACAGCCTTTTTTTTACGCATTTGAATAGTCCATTGCACAATATACATTATTTTTTTTATTGCAACTTCCTATGAGCTGTTCTTACATGTTTTCTTAGTTGACTTTTCCTTCCATTTCTATTATTTGTATATATGTGTATATGTACTAATATGTGCGAGTGTATGCATGTAAACAATTATATATATATATAAGGTTTTTACAGTTTTACAGGTGGTTTGAAGCAGGTTATCTCTAGCAGCAATTACTAGAAGCTGTTTTGCTGAGCGTTTTCCTTCATGGCTGTTTATATAACACTTTTCATGACAGCCCAGACCGCAGAAAGAGAAACACAAATGATATTCAAGGTCTCATTGCTTGTGACTTTTATCTTCTGTGTTTTTTTTTCATATGATGCTGTATCATTTATTGTATTTGTTCTTTTTTCTGTTACAATCTTCTGTTCTATTCAGTTTCTTATCTTCGTTATTCACACAAAAAACCACCCAAACATATAATACATTTTAATGGTCGGTAATTTTTTGGGACAACAAGAAAGAAACACACCACTGATAAAATGTTATAAAATTGTATAAATGTTTTATAGAACTTTCAACCTGCTAAAAAAAAAACAGAAGAAAATAAATAATTTCCTGACAATTAAATTAAATGTTCGCGATAAGTCCACTTTAGAATATCTAGGCCTGCCGAATAGGATATGTTAGTCATAAATTGTCTACTGTTTGTACTTACACTTTGAATTGGTCTTCCCGATCTTTTTACCTGCAACCGATGGTAATTAGTTCAGGGTGTCCCAAAAAATCTCTAGTAATAAATAAATAAAAGAGTGGAAGAGTTTATTTTTTATTTTAAGTCGCTCAAAAATAAACATCTCTTCACAGAAACTATTCATGATATCTGACCTTAACTCTGAAAGTTCTACTATTTCATGATGGTATATCTGTTAACAAAAATCGATGGAACATAATTAATCTTGTCTACAAATTAATAGAACACTATAAATGAGTGGTTTTAAAAATCAGCAAAGAAAAAGACCCGTTTCAATGTGGTTCCATTACCAGCGATTAAGGCCTGGAAGGTAAATGACATAAAACAAAAAACATGATGAAGGTAAACCCAAATTTTACAAATACGAAAGTGTCAGTGAAAGAAAAGAAACGAAACAAAACATTGAATGATTAGATTATAAAGCAGTGAATAAATGAAGGTAATCAATTTTTCTTATAAATAGAAACATTAAGCATGATTTATTTAAAACAAGTTATAAATCATTTATCGTTAAATTGTGATAGTCAAATATTTTTCTTCTGTGAATATTTTAATATAAAAAAATCAAATAAGAAGCGGAAACAAGTAAATGATAGATTAATTTGTAATCTTACAGCAAATATTAAAACAAAGAAAATACATTTTGAAATATAAAATATTAATATCGTACGAAAGGTTTAGTGAAAATGTTAACACAAATTATGTCCAGATACTTTAAATGTTAAAATGTCCAAATATGAGTTTATCAAGTTAATTTAAGGAAGACTGGAGCTGGGGTTAAAGATCAGTCATTCACGAGACTTTCAAGTAAGTCACATAAGTCTTTACAAAAAAATGTTCTAACTCCCTGCGACGTTGTACTGCTAGTTCATGTGTATTTCTGTAGTTGATAACAAGAAAGGCCTCAGTCTGAATTGTAAGAAAACATAAGTAATGGTGATATCGAAGAAACATTCAACGCTAGGATGCAGCATAAAAATAAACAGGACAAATTTGAAACAAGTGCAACGCGTCAAATACTTGGGCACAATAATAACACCGGATGGAAATAATAAGAAGACCAGCTCAGGCCAAAATAGCATTTCAGAAAAAGGAAAAAAAAAAACAAGACTTATGCAACAAATCTATGTCCATAGAAGTGAGAATAAGAGTTTATCCGTGCTATATGGAGCCAATTCTGACATATGGAAGTGAATCATGGACAGTAAATAAACAAATGAAAAGACGATTAGAGGCCACAGAAATGGGATTTTTCAGAAGAATGTTGAAAGTTTCTTGGACAGCTAAAAAGACCAATTAGGAAATTCTCAAAAAGGTCAACACAAAAAGGGAATTCATTACAAAAATCAGAAAGAAACAATCAACATTTTCCGGGGACATCATGAGAAGAGGAAAGTTGGAATACTTGGTTACAACTGGAAAAAATAAAATGGAAAGAAAGATCGAAGACGACAAAGAGAGCAAATACTGGATAGCTTGGTGTCATGGCATGGAAAACAGTCAACAACAGAACTGATACGCTGCACTGTAGATAGAAGATTGTGGAAGGACATGATCGCCTACGCCAACCGGTATGACACATGATGATGATAGTTAATTATTATTTATGTATGGTCCTCTATAGACCCCCTCTTTCAGTTCTCCTCAGTTTATTTTTGCCTTCTGAGTTCAAGCTCTTCATCTTGATATTAACTCTTTAGCTCAGACAACGATTGTGGTGCTTTCAACAAACTATTTCCAAACTTTATTATGCACATCACATTTACAATATGTCCATGTTGTGCAACATTCCGTTTGAAACTTCATGTCAAGCTTTAACTGCAAACAAAACATTAAAGATGTTTAGAAAGTGATGATTTTTGGGCACTTCGCAATTTAAAGTCAGAAAACTTTTCCAAAATCATAGATTTTGAAAAAAACATTTGATAGTTTAGCCAGAGGAATGTTGTGGGAAGTTACTGAGTCATGACAGAGGAATGCTGTGGGAAGTTACTGAGTCATGACAGAGGAATGCTGTGGGAAGTTACTGAGTCATGACAGAGGAATGTTGTGGGAAGTTACTGAGTCATGACAGAGGAATGTTGTGGGAAGTTACTGAGTCATGACAGAGGAATGCTGTGGGAAGGTACTGAGTCATGACAGAGGAATGCTGTGGGAAGGTACTGAGTCATGACAGAGGAATGCTGTGGGAAGGTACTGAGTCATGACAGAGGAATGATGTGGGAAGTTACTGAGTCATGACAGAGGAATGTTGTGGGAAGTTACTGAGTCATGACAGAGGAATGCTGTGGGAAGGTACTGAGTCATGACAGAGGAATGATGTGGGAAGTTACTGAGTCATGACAGAGGAATGCTGTGGGAAGTTACTGAGTCTTGACAGAGGAATGCTGTGGGAAGTTACTGAGTCTTGACAGAGGAATGTTGTGGGAAGTTACTGAGTCATGACAGAGGAATGCTGTGGGAAGTTACTGAGTCATGACAGAGGAATGATGTGGGAAGGTACTGAGTCATGACAGAGGAATGATGTGGGAAGTTACTGAGTCTTGACAGAGGAATGCTGTGGGAAGTTACTGAGTCATTGCAGAATCCCCATAAAGTTTATAAACCTGATAAGAACAATGTATGATGGAGTGAAATGTAGCGCTGTGCACCATGGGCAGCATACAGAAGCATTGAAATAAAGAGTAAGGCAGGGAAGTATTCTATCTCCATTTTCCGTTTCTACTGGTGATAGATTAGATTATGAAAATAACCCAAAACAACAGAAATGGAATTCAGTGTCACTGACTTGATGACTTTAGACTTTGCTGATGACATAGCTCTCCTATCACGCAACGATCAACAGATGCACGATAAAATGAGCATACTTGATGAGAGATCACAAAAGCTGGGACTGAAAATAAATAGAGATAAGACCAAAATTATTAAAATGAATACAGTTAGCAATAACCAATAAATACTAGTAGGAGAAATACCTCTACTAGACGTACAATCTTAGATATATATGGGCAGTAATATAAACAAAGCGGGAGGAACAGAGAATTATACCAAAATTAGGATATCAGAAGCAAGAGGAGCATTCGTTGCGCTGGGAAACATGGAAATCCAAAGAAATTAGGTTAAATACAAAGCCACAATTTTTTTTTCCTTTAATGTTAAGTCAATCCTATTATATAGCTGTGAAACATGGAAAGCAACAAAATGACAATCATGGAGATACCGAATTTCATTAATGGATGCTAATACAGAATAAAAGGATGGAAATGGCAGGATAAAATCACTAACACAGAATTATGGAAATATACCAGTCAAATACCAATGGATAAAGAGTTACAGCGAAGACGATGGCGCTGGATAGGACACACACTACGGAAGCCAACTGAGAGTATTACAAAACAGGCCTTTTTTAATCTCCAAGGAAAAAGACAAAGAGGAGACCAACATATTCTTGGAGAAGACAGATGGAAGCAGAGATGAAGATGATAGGGAATGCATAGTGTATATAACATGCATATATGTATATATATATATATATATATATATATATATATATATATATATATATATATAAATGATCTTTATGCAATGATCTTAAAATAATGACAAAAAAACAGAAGAGTTTGGAAAGTGTTTGTTGAAGACCTATGCTCCACATGGAGTTGAAAGGTAGGAAAAGAAGAACTCTACCCCGTAAAAATAAATTCTACAGAGTTACGCATTCTGAGGTATATCCGTGACTGGTCCGCTCCAGTAAAAATTGATTTGATTTGAATGTTGAACATCAGTGTGTTCCTGAGGCTGAAAAACCAGAACGAGATCACCAAGTCAATAGCTACTGGGAAATTCTCAAACAACTATAAAGCAGAAACTGAAGCCCTCAAAGATGCTGCAAAACTGGCTACTCAACACAAAAATAACATGCACAAGAAATTGGTGATACAGACTGATGCACTATCAGTCCTAACAGCTCTAAAAATTCACAGGAACAGTGACCCTAGACAAACTATGCAATAACTTCCAGAGAGTGGTCATCCAGTGGATACCATCACACTGCAATATACACGGAAACGAACGCGCAGGTAAATTAGCTAAAGAGGGAGGGAGATTTCCACAAGAGAACCATCTGGCAGCTACGACGAAGCCAAATCCATCATCAAAGGCCAGTACCATGAAGAATAGAAATGAGAACACCCAAAGTATAACGAGAGGGACGGATACCACCAACTATAATGGAGGGATCAAGTCATCATAATTCGCCTACACACTGACCACAACAGAATGAGAAACCACATGTTCACCAAATTCAAAATAGGTACAACCAGCCTATGCCACTGTACACTGGACAATTTGACTACAAAACATGTTCTACAGGATTGCCTCAGTACACAGACCTGAGAAGGACAATGTGGTCCACACCCACCTCCCTAGAATAGAAACTATATGGGGCAACCGAATCACTTAAACATACAGCTGACTTCATGAGAGAGTCTGGAATCCTAGTCTGAATGACGTCATGATTGCAGAAGAAGAACATCAGTATTTTCACAAAGATTCAAATGAACACACTTCCACTTGGGCCAGACTCGTGGACGGTCAAGACCAAATCCTTCAATGATAAAAACATTGTGTGAGTCCAGCAGAAACTCTAACGCTTATTTCTACAACAAACCGAGCACCAGAATTTTCAGACAAACATCCACAAACTATGATGGCGCTGGATAAATCATGTTTCGAGAGTGCTAGATCTCAGATGGTGAAACAAATATAGAAAGGCAAGGAGTGACATGGCGAAAACTAGTTTGTAAAGAACTAAAGAAAAACAAAGAAAGACATGTAGAAGAATGGTTTAAAAATGATTAAAGAAAGACAAGGAAAGACAAGTAGAAGAGTGGTTTGTAAAGAATTAAAGAGAAGCAAGAAAAGACATGGCGAAAAATGGGTTGTGAAGAGCTAAAGAGAAAGAAGGAAAGACATGGAGAAGATGGTTTGTAATGAATTAAAGAAAAACATGAAATGCATAATGATTTGGCGCTTGTGGTCTTCTGATTGATTTGATAACTGTTTCTTCTGATGGTATGTAACCGGTGCATCTGGTTGTATGTCTGTTGCACCTTCTTTTGCCAGCTGATCTGCTCTCTCGTTCCCTGGTATTCCACAGTGATATGGGATCCACTTCAGGGCAAACCTATGGTGCTTGCAGAGTTCAGTCAAATAAGGTCTGCAGATATGGCAATTTTCTGGAATGCAGTGTCTGGAGCACTGATCTTGCATCGGTCAAAAATACTACTGATATGTGCAGTAAGGGGCAGACAACTCTTGGTGTGTCTGGTGTTTGTCTACTAATACGATTGGCTTGGTGGATAAAGCTGCTTCTCTTAATAAGTAGTCCCAATGCAAGATTTTGGAACCGGTTCTTCATTGGATGTCTCGGCATGCATGAGAATTTGTCTGCCTGTATCAGCACCTCTGTGTCCGTCCGTTCACATAATGTGCTGGTATTCTCCACAATTTCTCCATCCCCAATATTGGTGTTAATTTCATTGCTCCTGTGATGACCCTAAGTGCCTGGTTTTGTACTTTATCCAGTTTTTGCAATGTGGTGTTTGATGCTGAGCATCATGCGGATGATCCATATTCTAAATGTGAGCGTATACTCTGTTGGTAAACTTTACTGAGTATTTTCCCACTCGCACCCCACGTGGTTCCACACAGCTTTCTTAGAATAGCCAACTTCCTCCTTGCTTTTTGAGTTGCCTTATTTATCTGCTGTTTCAAAGATAGTTTGTTGTCAAATGTGACTCCGAGGTAAGTAGCTTTTATGTCTTCTTTCACAGGCTCATTGTTTATGTAGATGGCTCCTGCTTTTTGTTTTGGGGAGAGAGTGAAAAGTATGGTACTGCAGTTGTCTGTATTGATGCTGATACACCATCTATTCGTCGATGCGTTGAGTGTATTCATAGCTCTCTGCAACAATTTGGAGGTCAATGTTGCATACACATATGTCATATGATGTAACCCAGAAACTTAAACGGTTTTACTTTTAGTTAGAGCAAGCTGAAAAGTTGAATTATATATCAAATGATAATAAACTTTTTGCGGATGAAAAAGACCATAATTTGTAGAAAACAAACAAAACACACAAGCATACACAATCACCACACAATTAAATCACGCCTTCGGATGAAAAAGATGGGAGTTAAAACGAGTACAGTCAGAAAGGAGAAATTTAGTGGGCGTGGAAAGTCTTTTTTAAGACTTGCGGAGGAGCGGATCTGAGCACTTATGGACATGTTCGGATTGCAATAATAATGACCCGCTAATAACTCAATAATTAATAGTAATAATAATAATAATAATAATAATAATAATAATAATAATAATTAAATATCGTACAGACAGATACAAATAAAAATCTTACTTCGTTTGGTATATCAATTAATCAAAAGGTCACTTTAAACTAGTAGATTTGAATGTTTTTATAGTTTTAAATGATACATTATTTTAAACAGCCATCATAGCACATGCAACGAAAGAACAATTTAATTAATTTTAAATAACCGAGCCATATAATTCAACGCAAATATAAGGAGAAACAAATGGAATTAAATGGTAGGAAGACTTGATGGTACAAGGTAATGTTATCACAAACTAATTCTGAAGGAAGAACAAGAAAAAACACAACCAGAACAAATGACATTTGAAAATGGTGCAACTTGTGGTTTACTAACTCAGAGAAATCAAATTGTGCGTTATTTGCAAATAATGTGAAAAGGAAATAATTAATCTAAAAATGGGTATACATTTTTGCTTGTACTAAAGTTTGCCAGAATAATGTTAAAACACGGTGGTTTTATTGATTAAAGCATGGAATTTCATTATTTTTATTTCATATTTATATTCTTCCATTCATAAATATTTATTTTAATAATGAAAAGTTTAAATAAATTCATTAAAAATCAAGCGATGGTAAACCGTTTGTCCATACCACATTTTATGCTTAAGACACAATGTCAGACTTCCGGACATTGTCGGAGTTTTGTCAACAAAGGGACGTAATAATGAAAATTATCATGGAACTGTTTAACCAGGCATGTGTATCATGTGTATCATTTGTATCATTTTCATCATATACTTAATTAATTATTTACTTAAATTAGAAGGCGTCAATGCTAACATTGTACATGAATGTAGAAAATAAACTTAAATAAAGAAAAAAAAACAATGCCATATCACATTACTCTCACAAGCAATATGTCTCGTATTCCAAGGCTATAGTGTTCTCTCGTCACCAAAACAGATACATTTATTTATTTGCGAACAGATCATTTCTTTCATCACAAAATTAAACAACAAATGTGCACGAAAACATTCACCTTTTCGATCAACCACGCTTTAATAGAACACAGCTTTTAACTATAAGGTTCCCGAGTTCCGTGACTTTCTAATAATGTATTAAATATGTTTACAGCTGGTTTCCCCTTCTAAGATGTTTCGGGTGGCTAGAGAATGAAGGTCGCATGACCAGTGCAGTCGCCACGAGGTGTTAGAGTCAGAGTTTTTATTTTACCCCTGATTAAAAAAAAATATAAACTTTTTGATCACGTTATGATTCAAGCCCGTGATCTTTTTTTCATTTTTTGAAGGACACGTCTTTACAGGTACGGACGACGACTTTCCTCTCTTAATGTATAAGATCTGTTAAAAAGGACCTATTTTCTGTCATCATCATTGGGTCGTGTGTCCTTTGCAAAACGTTGCATTCACCACAGCCCGTCTGAAAGAATCTCTGTCTCTAGATAGATCTCCCACAGAACGTTGCATTCACCACAGCCCGTCTGAAAGAATCTCTGTCTCTAGATAGATCTCCCACAGAACGTTGCATTCACGACAGCCCGTCTGAAAGAATCTCTGTCTCTAAATAGATCTCACACTTCTGTTGTCACGTTCTGGGTCTCCTTGATGTCTTGAAACCACCTTCTTCTTGGTCTGCTCCTGATGTGCCGTCCAAGAACCATGCCTTCCAATTTTGCTCTTTCCAGCCCGCTGTATCTTTTGACGTAGCCATATATATTTTAATTTCCTCTGTGGAATGAGGTTTATAAGCCAGGAACCAGTAGTGGGGAGTGTTAAACACTCTAAGGTATGGTGACAGCTTTACAAGGAAGGAACACAACACAATACTGACAATTACTTGCCTGTTTATAAGCCAGTTCGTTTTAATGTTTAAATCTTTTATTATGACTTCATTGCTCTTTTTCATTTTCCAAGGTATCGTAAGGATTTTTTTCTGTACCATTTTCTGTGGAGATTATTATTCATGTAGCAGAAATACATTATATTCGGAGGCCTCGGTAGCCTAGTTGGGAAAACCACCCGACTGGACTACCGACGTTCGGACACCCCGTGTTCGATTCCCGCTGGAAGGAGTGTGAGTTGTACTCGTGGTTGGAAACAAAATACCACCGCGGTCGACCCAGCCGCTGGCTGAAATGGGTGCAAGGGTAGTACTCTGGGAATGTGAGGAATGTCGCCTCGCATCGTGAGTTTCGATGCTTGAAGCGACTCTACCCAGAAGTCTCCGATCATTTCTGGATAGGCGGCCGAGCACCTATAGGTGAAAACTCGCGTGCTAAAACGCCGATTCAGGTCTTGTACTTGGCCTTTACCGTATAATTGTCTTCTTCCTCTAGCTTTTTATCCCAAAATCCTGAGAGTTGTTGGGAGACCACTGAAAGACTTAGTCAACTATCTCCCTTTCTCTCTACCGTCAGCCATTCTTCGGGACTTCGAAGTTGAGACGTCTCCATTCTTTGATGTTATTTTCCCTTATCTTTCCCTGTTTACCTCTCCTTCTTATTCTTTCCACAATATTATAATTATAATCTTACAAAGTTAATGCAAGTACATAGTTCATAATATGTCATATATTACGTTAAGAGTGTTACATTTTCTGAAATAATTTGGTTATTTGGTTATGGAAGTCCCCGGTATCACTGCAAACGAGTTAAAATCCATAATTGCTCAACCGCCCGTGCCAGTGAAATCATCCGAATTACTAACTCATCTCAAAAACAAAGAACGGTAGCTGTAGTCCCCATCATAACAGTCTCAGCACACGCCAAAAGACATAAGGCGAAACCGCATAGAAAGTGAACACGGCCAACAGTTCCCTGACATCCGATATCCATCATCGTATCGGAACATGAAATGAAGAGTTATGTGTTTAATGTCTACCAATACTCGCAATTGAAACTGTGTTTAATGTCTACCAATACTAGCAATTGAAACTGTGTTTAATGTCTACCAATACTCGCAATTGAAACTGTGTTTAATGTCTACCAATACTCGCAATTGAAACTGTGTTTAATGAACTGACAACTGACCAAAAGGACCCGCGTTCAATTTCTTGACAGACCCACACAGTTTCGGGGTTTCCCTAGCCTCCGAAGATAGGTACCAGAGATTTTTATGTGAAAGAATAGCGGCCTGGCGTGGAGCCGACAACATGACCCATAACATGTTGCTGGTCATTGATAAAAAAAGATCAGTAACAGCCTATCCCTAATACATTTTAATGCGTGGCAGGGGCCCTTCAATTGATCATCATGTACCACACTGGTTAGTGTAGGCGATCATGTCCTGACACAATCTTCTATCCACCATGTATCGCATTAATTCTGTTGCTGACTGTTTACCATGCCACAACACCAAGCTACATATAAAAAAATATAGTATTTTCTCTCTTTGTCACCCGCTATCACTCTTTCCCTTTATTTTGCCAGTTGTAACCAAGTATTCCAACTTTCCTCTTCTCATGATGTGCCAGAAAAATGTTGATTGTTTCTTTCTGATGTTTTTTAGGAGCTCCCTTTTTGTACAGGGTTCTTGGAGAATCTCCTAATTGGTTTTTTAGCTGTTCAGGAAACTCTCAACATTCTTCTGAGAAATCTCATCTCTGCGGCCTCTAATCGCCTTTTCATTTGTTTGTTTACTGTCCATTATACGCTTCCATAGGTCAGAAGTGGATACATATAGCACCGATGAACTCGCTTTCTCACTTCTATTGACATAGATTTGTTGCATAAAAGGTTTTTTATTTTCTGAAATGCTATTTTGGCCTGAGCTATTCTGCTTTTTATTTATAAATGCGTTTAATCAGAAAATAATACGCATTCATATATTGAGAGCATTATTATACTATTAAAGAGCCACTTAGAGTTTTGGGTAGTGTACTCGCCTACCGACCAGACGGTTTGGGTTTAAATGCCAGTTGAGGAAAACAACAAATGTTCCGTCCCGAAAAGCTCTTGCGGTACACGAAGCGTCTGTTAAATAGGGTCTAGGGATATCTTTGTGAGAGAGAGAGAGAGAGAGAGAGAGAGAGAGAGAGAGAGAGAGCATGGAAGTTACAGTACACGAAGTCTCTGTAAATGGGGGGGTCATTCTTTGTGAGCGAGTGACACAGAGAATGGTAACTTGCCACATCACTTTATGAAGCTCCAATCATATACCGGCAGTGACCGCATAACAGCTCCAATCATATACCGGCAGTGACCTCATGACAGCTCCAATCATATACCGGCAGTGACCTCATGACAGCTCCAATCATATACCGGCAGTGACCTCATGACAGCTCCATAAATATACCGGCAGTGACCTCATGACAGCTCCAATCATATACCGGCAGTGACCTCATGACAGCTCCATAAATATACCGGCAGTGACCTCATGACAGCTCCAATCATATACCGGCAGTGACCTCATGACAGCTCCAATCATATACCGGCAGTGACCTCATAACAGCTCCAATCATATACCGGCAGTGACCTCATGACAGCTCCAATCATATACCGGCAGTGACCTCATAACAGCTCCAATCATATACCGGCAGTGACCTCATGACAGCTCCATTAATATACCGGCAGTGACCTCATGACAGCTCCAATCATATACCGGCAGTGACCTCGTAACAGCTCCATTAATATACCGGCAGTGACCTCATAACATCTCCAATCATATACCGGCAGTGACCTCATAACAGCTCCAATCATATACGGGCAGTGACCTCATAACAGCTCCAATCATATACCGGCAGTGACCTCATAACAGCTCCAATCATATACCTCAGTGACCTCATAACAGCTCCAATCATATACCGGCAGTGTCCTCATAACAGCTCCAATCATATACCGACAGTGACCTCATAACAGCTCCAATCATATACCGGCAGTGACCTCATAACAGCTCCAATCATATACCGGCAGTGACCTCATAACAGCTCCAATCATATACCGGCAGTGACCTCATAACAGCTCCAATCATATACCGGCAGTGACCTCATGACAGCTCCATTAATATACCGGCAGTGACCTCATGACAGCTCCAATCATATACCGGCAGTGACCTCGTAACAGCTCCATTAATATACCGGCAGTGACCTCATAACATCTCCAATCATATACCGGCAGTGACCTCATAACAGCTCCAATCATATACGGGCAGTGACCTCATAACAGCTCCAATCATATACCGGCAGTGACCTCATAACAGCTCCAATTATATACCTCAGTGACCTCATAACAGCTCCAATCATATACCGGCAGTGTCCTCATAACAGCTCCAATCATATACCGACAGTGACCTCATAACAGCTCCAATCATATACCGGCAGTGACCTCATAACAGCTCCAATCATATACCGGCAGTGACCTCATAACAGCTCCAATCATATACCGGCAGTGACCTCATAACAGCTCCAATCATATACCGGCAGTGACCTCGTAACAGCTCCAATCATATACCGGCAGTGACCTCATGACAGCTACTATTGTTTTACTTATGTAATCTCTGATTCTTATATTTATTTTTGGACGCGTAACACACTCGGTACAGACATGAAGTTCTGCAACAATACAAATATAAACGTAGCTTAATGTAGCAACAACATACCACCAACATACTTATGTATGCAAATGACATTTCCACAATCTTCACAAATACACAATTATCAATTTTAACTACACTAAAAATGCATATTAGCTGTTAAAGTGTATTTCATTTATTATTATTAGAAACACAAAAATCGTGTATCTGTTAAAATATATTTAGTCTATGTGGATGCCATTTTATTATTTCTAACCACTGAGTTGGCACGTGATAAAATCCAACACGCGGCGCCCCTGCCAAAGTTTAGCGACGCCTCTATGAGCCCCAGTGCATACTTTAGGACCGACTGCTTCAGGGTATTTATCTTGAGAATAAACAATAGTTGACTGAGGACTTCCGGTCAATATGGCGGATAGGCGACAGGAGCCATTGAGAATCTGTCTGAACAAATGTTCCTTATTGCAGTTTCCTCATATTCCAAGTCCGGCTTGTTGCAGTTTCCTCATATTCCAAGTCCGGCTTGTTGCAGTTTCCTCATATTCCAAGTCCGGCTTGTTGCAGTTTCCTCATATTCCAAGTCCGGCTTGTTGCAGTTTCCTCATATTCCAAGTCCGGCTTGTTGCAGTTTCCTCATATTCCAAGTCCGGCTTGTTGCAGTTTCCTCATATTCCAAGTCCGGCTTGTTGCAGTTTCCTCATATTCCAAGTCCGGCTTGTTGCAGTTTCC
The DNA here is from genome assembly GCA_032433765.1 of Megaustenia siamemsis. Taxonomy (NCBI): domain Eukaryota; kingdom Metazoa; phylum Mollusca; class Gastropoda; order Stylommatophora; family Ariophantidae; genus Megaustenia; species Megaustenia siamemsis. Next base: position 57,191,669 of record JAVIAB010000088.1, on the reverse strand, counting down.
TCATATTCCAAGTCCGGCTTGTTGCAGTTTCCTCATATTCCAAGTCCGGCTTGTTGCAGTTTCCTCATATTCCAAGTCCGGCTTGTTGCAGTTTCCTCATATTCCAAGTCCGGCTTGTTGCAGTTTCCTCATATTCCAAGTCCGGCTTGTTGCAGTTTCCTCATATTCCAAGTCCGGCTTGATGCCAGATCCACCGAGTTTAGTGATTTGTGCACGCCGCGAGCTGTGTTTTTATGATTTTTTGTTGTTGTTTAACCGGATCGTGTTTTGACATTCCGATTGCTTACGATGAATAATGATATCGTATGACGAAGGACAGTTCAACTCTCTTCACTTTCGGTGCTGCTTGCCCTTATGTCTTTTGGCGTGTGCTGTAGTTGCTATGATGGGGACTGCAGCTGACTTTCTTTGTTTGGATCTTTCAATGAGATGAGTTTTAATTCGGATGATTCCACTGGCACGGGCGGTTGAGCAGTTATGGATTTTAATTCGTTTGCAGTGATACCGGGGCCTTCGACTAACCATAACCATAACCATAACCATAATAATTGATTATTCAAGAGTGTGTTCTGTTCAAGCAACGCTTTCAAAAAGAAAAAATAATTAAAAGCAACAGTTTTAAATTTCAAATTCCGCACGTGTATTTATTCTGTCCTCGTTCATTATTTGTGGACATTTATGTTTGTGTGACAAGCACTTACTTTATGGATCTCAAGGGCGTGTACTGCTCGGCACTTTGATGATGGTTCTTTGTCAAGTAATGACCGATTCCTGTCGCTACGTGATTGGCTAGGAGTAGTCAGATGTCCAATGAAAGCTCAAGTGAAAAATGTGATTGACTTTCTTTAGAAAGCCTTTATGTCGTAAGGTGCGAATTGACATAAATGTATACTTCATTTGGAAGCCAAAACAGCTCAATGGCTAGTGAACTGGACTACTAAGGACACGAGGTCGAGTTCGATCCTGATCGACAGTTTCCGGATTCTCTCTACCTTAGATGGGTACAAGATTCGTTTCTAGGAAAGTAAAGCAGCACGGCCGTGATACCGACCACATTACCCCAAAAATCGTGTGCCGAAGGTCTGTCAAAATTACGGCCACTAACACCAAATTCCCTATACTTAGGGTATACGTAGCGTGGTACTTTTCTGTACTTTTACTACACTTCATTTCATTGGTTGATATATTTATATTGATTTAATAACCAATATACCACAATCAATAAAATTCAACTGCAAACATTTATTTTCACTCTTCCACGTTTTCTTTGGAAAAATAACAATTGTTTACCGTGTCGGTATAGTCAACAACATGGCAGAATGAATTCTTACTGTTTTCCATTAGCCCGCTTCTTACTGGGACAAGTTAAATTTAGCTCCAATCTGGAATATCACTGACATTTCCGTCATCATGTTTAAAAATAGCTACTTAACCCTAATGTAGCCAATGAGATTTCGTTTTGTTTTACCTGATCATGTTTTTCCTTGACATCTGATTGCCCAGCCCCTATACAGACACGAGTTCTTGTCAACTTTGTCAATGCACTTCTTTATACAGAATCTCCGTTGTTGTATTAGTCACATCACATATCTTTGTGTGTGCATGCCTATGTTAGTCATATCTTATATCTTTGTGTGTATGTCTATGTTAGGTATGCGTCATATCTTTGTGTGTGCATGTCTAAGTCAGTCATATCTCATAGCTTTATATGCATGTCTATGTTAGTCGTGTGTCATATATCTTGATGTGTGTCAGTGTTAGTCATGGCTCGTATCGCTGTGCACTTGTCTGTGTTATTCACATCTCATATCTCTGTGTGTGCATGTCTGTGTTAGTCACCTCTAGTGACTCGGGCAGATGGTGCTCGTAAACCTGGGAGGGTAGACCATCTAAGGGCAGAATCCCCCTACAGAAAAGACAATCTTCTGCCTTGCAGGAAGATTGGGGACAATCAAAGGCTAAGGAAAGCAAACCTGAAAAAATGCTGGCTGAAATCGGATGCACTGGGCCACTGGCGCAGAACACAGTGCAACGTATTAACGGGTGTTCAGTCAGAGTGGATCTGGCGGACTCTAAATGTGACGTTCTGTCTGTGGGGGCGATCAACACACTTAACCTGACAGCTGACTTCATGTGGGAGTCTGGAATCCTACTCTGACTGAGTCCTGATCGCAGAGAGAGAGAGAGAGTATTAGTCAGAACTAAATGAAGGCGTCATATTTTATTTGTTGTCATTAGTTTACATTTATTTGATTTAGCTTGACATACTCTTGACTGTTGCACCAAGAATTTCATCAGCAGAGCCATATCTATGGAATGTTAATCTGACATTGTTCTTGAATGATGTCCAAGTTAATGAGACATCAGAATCGTGTGGCGGCAGCTACAAGAAGGGAGCGGAGAACATCAAGTTCTGCTGCTATAAAGGAGACTTGCCTTGCTATCCCAGAATTGCCTTAAATGGGATCACTGTAGTTTAAAACTTCTCCTCTTGTGTAAACTACACATTCACATCTAAGAGTGAATCAGTGAAGGTCACAAAATCATATTCTCTCTGTGGTTTTACTAACTACAGGTCATGTGGCTTCTGTTGGATTGGAAATGATAACTTACCACCACTGTGTGTCTATATGTTTGGAATTGGAGTCATCAACGACGGCCTAACATCATCAAGTGCTATGACGATCATCATTTTCGGGAGGACGTGAACTCCCATGGTATATGGTGGATAGGCGGCAGGAACCATTGAAGGCTATGTCTGAAAAGTGTTCCTTCTTGCAGTTTCCTCATATTCCAAGTCCGGCTTGTTGCAGGAGCTACTGAGTTAAGTGCTCTGTGCACACCGTGAGCTGTGTGTCTCATCCGTTTTGATCCTGCTTCGATATCCCGCTTGTTTACGATGAATGATGATATCGTATGACAGGGAACAGTTGGCTGTGTTCACTTTCTGCGCGGTTTCGCCTTATGTCTTTTGGCGTGTGCTGAGACTGCTACGATGGGGACTACAGTTACCTTTCTTTGTTTGGGAGATGAATTAGTAATTCGGATGATTCCACTGGCACGGGCGGTTGAGCAATTATGGATTTTAATTCGTTTGCTGTGATACCGAGGCCTTCCATAACCAATAACCAATAACAAATAACTCTTGACTATGAGATAATGGTGGGAAAAACCAGTTGCATGTTTTTGTGTGCCTTGTGGTCATTCATTTACATATGCATACACGGGGTGAGCATAAGCGCCTGCGACCTGCGGTCGCAATAGCAGGGTCGGCGTAGCATCAGCCGATCAAGACCTAGCAGAGAAATACACTGTGGATTCATTTACATTTGTAAAGAGAACTCATGCTTTCATCATTGCTGGACACCAGATTTCGTAATCCTGTCTTCACCCACCCCCACTCCCCACCCCTCTCCCCAACCAATAAATGTGCTCAAGAAAGGTAGACCTCCATTCCTTCCCACCCAATAAATGTTCCAAAGTTATCCCATCCTAATATGAAACTTACTTACGTCCCTTCCTCCATCCTTCCTCCCTTCTTTCCTTCCTTCCTTCCTCTCTCCTTCCCCCTCCCTCCCTTCCTTCCTTCCTTATTTCCTTCATTCCTTTAAAGATGAAAACGCTATGAGGAGGTATCCTCGTGGTCTCCCCTGGATACAGTCTGCGTCAAACCAGACCAGCTAACAGAAGCTAGGATTGCATGTGTTCCCTGTAGTGGTGGCTGTTACTGATATAGAGGACCCAGTATTGCAGTACCTCTGGGCTGGACTAGTAGTTTCCCAGCGTAGCCTGGGACTGACGAAATCCAACCTCTCCAGTAAGAGCCGGGAATGTCAAGAAAGCCATTACGACCAACCACATTCTATGAGTCAAAGGGCAACAAGCTCGCATCAACTCGTGGCAATCCATCAACAAAAACAACGTATGGATACACACATTATTAATATTAACCTGAAAAAAATGCATCTCACCTCAACAACGATTGGTTAGTAAAAATAAGAAGAAACGCCCATTTCTAAAAATACGTGTGTCAGATTTACCGTACTGTTTCAACCTGTTCTCACGTACAACTGATATTTACATATGCAAGCACAACTTACCACCGAGAGAAAGAAATAAATGTCATCTTTACATTAGATCCACACTGATTGGTAATTGAAATTATTAGCACCGCCCACTCCTAAAAGCCCGTATGTCAGACTTGCCGGAGATCATTTCTGTCACTGTGTTTGCCCCGCCAACACCACCTGCAACACTTTGCTCTAGAAGATTCTCGAACTAAATCGTCCAGACACATGCAAATTGCAGCGGCTAAAAAGAAGAAAGCTCCGCCCCATCCCAGGCCGTATCCAATCCCATATCGATGTGATCCGATTGAGCTGTCAAGCTCTACAGCAATTGGGAAGACAATTAAGGCAAGGCTGGCACTGACAGCTGTGGATGAAAGTAAAACAACCAATGAACAATCATCTTCGAAAAAAATACGCATCTTCTTCTACTTTCCTTCCTCACCGTCGAGGTAGTTATAATTTGCTGTCTTTTGCTCTTTTATTCGAGTCTACTGCTGCTTTTGTTTTCTTGTGTTTCTAACATTCCGTCAATCCAACTTTTTCCTGGTCGGCTCTTGGGTCTGGTGTTCTCGAAGGTGTATTGAAGCCTCGCTGTGTTTTGCTCTCTCTCTCTCTCTCTCTCTGCCTCTCATGTGGCCAAATCATTTACCTGTTGTTTCTTTATATTATAAAGATATAATACACACTAAATAACACGTAAATAAAAGGAAAAAAAAAAAAGAGTTTTGAAAACAACAACAAAGAGAAATACACTGTGGATTAATTTACATTTGTAAAGAGAACTCATACTTTCATCATTGCTGGACACCAGATTTCTTAATCCTGTCTTCACCCACCCAACTCCCCACCCCTCTCCCCAACCAATAAATGTGCTCAAGAAAGGTAGACCTCCATTCCTTCCCAACCAATAAATGTTCCAAAGTTATCCCCATCCTAATATGAAACTTACTTACGTCCCTTCCTCCATCCTTCCTTCCTTCCTTCCTTCCTTCCTTCCTTCCTTCCTTCCTTCCTTCCTTCCTTCCTTCCTTCCTTCCTTCCTTCCTTCCTTCCTTCCTTCCTTCCTTCCTTCCTTCCTTCCTTCCTTCCATTCCTCCCTCCCTCCCTCCCCCTCCTTGCCTTCCTTCCTTCCTTCCTTCCTTTAAAGATGGAAACTCTATGGTGAGGTAGCCAGTGCACGCGACTGCCAGTTGTGGTCAGAGTTTAATTGTCAAATGTGGGGTAGATCAACTCCCCCTCCCCTCCCACAACCGACACGGTTGTTCCATCCTCACCCACCCCCCAAAAAAAATATATATCTCTATAAAGGTGCTATATATATATATATACTTTCTCAAATTAAGGCGATCTGAAGTGATGCTGACCACTGACAGATGTTGATAGACACGGTGAGACAGATGGTCATTCGTGGGTAAAATACAAGCATTATATGGACTTCCGTTTCAAAATGATGGAACGTTTCACGTTCTCTCGATCGCTGCAGAAAATGCATCTGGGGTTTGATTAATTTCAGCTCTCTGAAGCAATTTTCTGTGTTGAAATCAAAATGATGTTCTACTTAGCAAATCTGCGCTGACGAAGTGGACAAATCTGCGCCGCCGAGTACACACAGCAACGTTCCTTTTGACAAGTCAAGTATTGTTTGTAAAAGCAACCTTCACCGTCTAGTGTTGACATGCGGTTTACGTCACATTGAGTGCTGTTCAATGGCCGACGTTGGGATTTTTTGACGCAAGCTATTTACATGCTGAAACGCATTAATGAGTACTGTTTCGTCACGTCGACTGAAGATTTTCAACTTTGGGGAATTTGCACCGTGTTTCGTTCGTTGTACGCTAACCGTAGGGTCTGTTGTTTGATGTGTGACGGGATAATTCGACGACTAAATGTGTGTTTATATGTTCGGTGGAGTCAAGAACGATGTCCTAACATCATCAAGCGCTATACATCTTTTGTTCTCAATATGACGATCATCATTTTCGGGAGGACGTGAACTTCCGGTATATGGTGGATAGGCGGCAGGAACCATTGAAGACTATGTCTGAAAAGTGTGCCCTGTTGCAGTTTCTTCATATTCCAAGTCCGGCTTGTTGCAGGAGCTACTGAGTTAAGTGTTCTGTGCACACCGTGAGCTGTGTGTCTCATCCGTTTTGATCATGTTTCGATATTCCAATTGTTTACGATGAATGATGATATCGTATGACAAGGAACAGTTGGCTGAGTTCACTTCCTGCGCGGTTTCGCCTTATGTCTTTTGGCGCGTGCTGAGACTGCTACGATGGGGACTACAGTTACCTTTCTTTGTTTGGGAGATGAGCTAGTAATTCGGATGATTCCACTGGCACGGGCGGTTGAGCAATTCTGGATTTTAATTCGTTTGCTGTGATACCGAGGCCTTCCATAATCAATAAACAATAACCAATACAATCATTATCGTTATAGGCGCCTGAGTTGAAAACATAAAGAAACCATACCCTGTGGTATAGTAAAACATAGGCCATGACTGTGACTCGAAGCTGAGCTCAAAATTGTCTTATATCTCGTTTAACACAACCATTGGACAGCTATCACCACTATTGTCCAACAAGGAAATAACTATAGAGGCAAAACGAGCACTCTACAATACAATCTTCATGCCAACGTTGTGCTACCAATGCCAGTCCTGGACCTTAGATGCAAGAACAATAATGAAAATAACCTCTACTGAGATGAAATGTGTTAGACAAATTACAGGAAACAGTCTGAGAGATAAGATCAGAAGTGAAGAACTGAGAAAAAATCTAGGAATAATCCCCGCCATAGGATATGTAAAGAAACAACAGATAAAATGGTTTGGCCACGTGACAAGGCAGGGTGATAAAAAAAACAACACAACGAGCCTTCAGCAAACGTTGTGAGAACACTAGACCCAAGGGTCGACCACGAAAAAGATGGATAGATGGGATATTAGAAACACTAGGAAACATAACAGCAGCAGAGGCGAACAGAAGATCAAAAGACCGCAAATTATATCTCCCCTCGACGCTGAAAGGAAGATGAGGAAGGAAAGAAGAAAAAGAGGAAGAAGACACAGACGCCTAGAAATTTGTCAGCTGAACAAAGTCAGTGACACACAACTGATTTCATGCGTCACTATCCGTGTACCACAACTGATCAAAATTTAGCCCCATCTCTACGTAGTGAACCTGGAGCACACAACCATCCCATCAAATCAGAGTACTGATACAACAGGAATGACAACCCGGTGCGCATAAATGCCACGCTGAATCGGATGTGTTGAGCCGAAAAGTTCTTATATCACAGTTCGTTGTAAACAACAACACAAAAGCCACTGTAACAATTTACTGTAATGTTCAATTATAACAAAAGTCAAGGTTTCCTCCCTATCGTTGCTAGGCGTATGGTCTATATGGTGTTAGTGAAAGTATTTTTCCATGAGACAAATAATAATAAATGAGTATTATTATAGAGGGAAACTTCCGAGGCGTTAATTCAGGGAATCATAGGAGGAAGAGGTATGTATTACAGCACTCAGAAAAAATGAGAAATAAACAACAACAGAAGAAAACAAAGAACGTATGGTTTCTGAAGCAGGATCGAACCCGTACTCCCTGGCACAGCGCCTTACCACGAGAAGCCGAACGCTAGGGAACACTGCCACTCGGCTAACAAAAAAAATTAGCTATAGTGGACAATGTCTTACGCGCAGGTATTGTCATGACTATAGCATAGGGTTACGATCACAGATCGGAAATAAATTGTATATCTGTACTTTCCTATTAAGGCAAGTATCTCCCAGTGGGGCTGAATACTTGTGTTGCAGACAAACATTTATAGGGCGAAACTATTTCTCCATGACCACGGCACCTTTTTGGGCCATGTAGTCGGTATCACGCCAGGTCGCCTCAACTTCCCACAAAAATCTATGGTACCCATTTTGAGAGTATGGGTGTACCCGGATCACTGTCAGTCGGAAGTTATGAAAGTATAAGAAACTATTTATAAAAAGATTCGCAGAAGGAGGCAATCTGATCATCAGAGGTAGCCCCTTCAGGCAAATGGTACTACCCTTAAGTTTCTTGATACGGTAGCGGGGCAGGTCCGCCTGGGTCATGAACCCCAGTATTCGGCCTTCTGCTGCGTTTGCACCCGAAGTTCTAATTTAACTGAGACCGCTGTGACTCAAACAGGAGGAATCTGTCACTTCTCTCTCTCTCTCTCTCTCTCTCTCTCTCTTTCTCTCTCTTTCTCTTCGCCAACGACGTAAAAGTATTCTTCATTGTACAGCTCAACTTTAGCATTCTTTCTTATAGCAACAGGTTGTAAACAACAACACGGCGCTTCTACGACAAATGAATGTCATATTAAAGCCTATGAAGAGGAACGGTGGTTCTATCATAACAGCGCCAGATACGCCCAAGAAAGACATGACATCTAAGAGGGAAGTGACCAAAATGATCAACCAGTACAAAGTGTACAGACATCAGATTATATTTGTAAAGTATTCCTCTCTCCCGCGACGCTTTAAAGGAAACAATAGACAGACAAAAGAAGAAAAGAAATGGTCGTTAGGCGAATACAGAAGATATCCGTTGACAAATTGTTGAAAATTTTCAATTGTTACCGAGCAAATCATCATCATCGTCAACATCATCATCATCGTCAAGTACCATGCCTGGTGTCGTAGGTGATCATGTCTCTCCACAACTTTCGATCACGACAGTTATTTATCATTTCTGTTGTTGACCTTCTGTCAAGTCATTCTCTTAAGCTATCTGGTATCTTTTCTCTTTACTTCCCTCTATCTCTTCGTCCCTCAACTTTCCCAGTTGTCACAATATATTCCAGCTGTTCCCTTCTCATTAATTACAGGACCAAAAATGATGATTGTCTCTTCCTAATATTGAAAATTAGTTATCTCTGCTGTGGCCTCTGTCAGAACGTTTTCATTCATCTTCTTAGCTGTGCCAGTGCATACACATAAACATGACTTCCTGCTACTTCTTAGAAATGCATTAGCCTCTCATAAGCAGCAAAGAATTCAAAGAAATAAAACAAAACAGCGTGAAAAGAGAAACTAAATAAATTAGGTAACAAAAATCCAATGGACACATGCTAGGAATTGGCAGTCCTGGAAATCGAGTGACAGCAGAAATGTGTCCAGGGTAAGAGAAATCTTGGAAGGAGAAGATCTCGGATAGAGTGGCAAAGTGGATAGGGAAGTGGAAATACCATTCGTTAAGTTTTAAGTCTGACAGATATGGCAACAGTTAAGTGCCAATATCGCGAGCCATTAGGCGAGGTTTACTTAAAAACCGAAAGTAAAATATATTCTTTTTTAAACGGGTCAGGTTGATACGTTTCTAAAAACTGAAAATGTCTTCTCTGGCTTTGAATTCACTGCTTAAAATACACACCAACCTTCTTGTGAAAAATTCACTTCAGTTGAATTGCAAGCAAAACTAATTCTGAAATCAGTACTTCAGTAGAAAACAAAATTATCTCGGAATTTACTGCTTCAATTACAAAGAAAATTGGTTCTAGCTTAATGACCTGAAAACAAAATTTGTCCTAGCTTAATGACTTCAGCTGAAAAAAAACAAAGGTTTTTAGCTTAATGACTTCAGCTGAAAATAAAATTGATTATAGCTTAATGACTTCAGCTGAAAAAAAAAGGTTTTTAGCTTAATGACTACAGCTGAAAAAAAAAATGGTTTCTAGCATAATGACTTCAGATGAAAATAAAATTGATTCTAGCTTAATGACTTCAGCTGAAAAAAAAAAGGTTTTTAGCTTAATGACTACAGCTGAAAAAAAAATGGTTTCTAGCATAATGACTTCAGATGAAAATAAAATTGATTCTAGCTTAATGACTTCAGCTGAAAAAAAAACCTGGTTCCGCATGTTCGATTACAATAAAAAAAAAAATTCATAATTTACGGCTTCGATTACAACTAAACTGACATGGCTTTTCAGCTTGGATTATGTTGAACTAGTCAACAACCGATTATGTGAACTAGTCAACAACCGATTATGTTGAACTAGTCAACAACCGATTATGTTGAACTAGTCAACAACCGATTATGTTGAACTAGTCAACAACCGATTATGTTGAACTAGTCAACAACCGATTATGTTGAACTAGTCAACAACCGATTATGTTGAACTAGTCAACAACCGATTATGTTGAACTAGTCAACAACCGATTATGTTGAACTAGTCAACAACCGATATGCTTCAGATACAAAAACAGTTCATATTAACCATTTGTTGGTTGCTGAAAATAAATATGGCGTAACAACATTCTGATTAACTCTATTTTTGCATAAATACACGTCCAGATAAGAGTTTAGGGTCTACATTTATTTGAGTGTGATGAAACTTTAGTTGCAGATTGTCTATGTTGTGTCAATGCATCACTTCTCTGTATAAATATCCTAGCTCCCATAATTAAACGGCATTATTTTGCCAAAATAGCATTTCAGAAAATGAATAACGTCTTAGGCAACAAATCTATGTCAATAGAAGTGAGAAAGCGAGTTCATCGGTGCTATTTAGAACCAATTCTTGACATATGGAGGCGAAACGTAGTCTGCAGACAAAAAAAATAAAAGACGATTAGAGGCCACAGAGATGGGATTTCTGAGAAGAATATTGAAAGTTTCATGGAAAGCTAAAAATACCAATGAAGAAATTCTCAATGAGGCCAACACAAAAATTACCCCCCTAATAACATACAAAAGAAATAACATTTTTTTCGGGCACATCATGAGAAGGGGAAAGTTGGAATACTTGGTTACAACTGGCAAAAGACAGGGAAAGAGATATCGCGGACGACAAAGAGAGAAGGTAGCTTGATGTCATGGTATGGAAAATAGTTAACAACAGAACTGAAACGATGCACGGTAGATAGAGGATTATGGTAGGACATGATCACATACACCAACCGGTATAGCAATTGATGATGATAATTTTAACATAGCTTTGTGCTTATATCCGTATCAAATGCACGTCATAAATGGCCAGGATGGGTATGAACTTTGCAGATAATTTCTATTACATTTGCGGTGAAGTGATTGTTCTACCACAAAAAGAAAAGATAGGACTTCCGGTCAATATGCTGGATAGCGTGCATAACAATAAATATAAGAAGAAAAGAAATTGATAAAATGAAATATGACTGCAGTGTTTAAAGAAACCAATGTTCTGTATTATGGCTGATAAAGAGAAGATCACTCAAGTGTTGTAATACATGTGAACCGGATCTTGAACTGTGGTTGAGTGGCAAAATGATGGCTTTGACTTTTGCAGTCCCGATGATCTGGAGAGAGCCCACTATACATATCAGCAATTGTTGATTGGTTAGACCGAAGTCTCTGCAGGCATGCACAAAGCGATGGATCATGCTTGGGAGTTCTTCCTGACTTTGTGTGGCAAGTGTAGCGTCGTCAGAAAATAACAGGTCTCTAATATAGAGATATGTCTGATTTTGGACCTTACCTTTAGTCTTGCAAGATTGAACAACCGACCATCAGATCTAATATAAAGATAGACTCCTTCGTTCGCAAGTGAGTGGAATAGTCGTGCTAGAAATGAGCACTACACCAAGTACTGTTGTATTCTCTGTGAGTGGAACAGTCGTGCTAGAAATGCCCACATTAAAAAAAAAAACATTCATTGAAACCTTGTAGTAAAAATATCGACCATCCAGCACTTGTAAACACCAGTGACATTGTATTACTTCTCTTATATATTAAACCGGATCTCATGTAAAATGCAATAAATTAAGTAGGAAAGGCTTTTCAGTAGACCTAAAGAAAATTTCCAAGACTAAGGGAAACTTAGAAGGAACCATTTCTTGGTAGCGAACTAATTACGATGAATAACTTATTCGCGTGTTGCACGGGTAGCATTCCATTAAGTGGTACATATGTCTTCATGAAACCACCGGCAGAGCCAAAAACCACCAGGAAATTGTAGAGAATCTCCTTGTGATGTACAACAGACTTGGCTGCAACATTGTCTCTGAGATTCATTTCTTGCAATCGCATCTAGATTTATTTCCATTAAACTGTGGGACCGTGAGCGATGAGTGAGGTGGTGAGCGATGAGTGGGGCCGTGAGCGGTGCTTGGGGGCATGAGCGATGAGTGGGGTCGTGAGCGATGAGTGGAGAAGTGAGCGATAAGTGGGGCCGTGAGCGATGAGTGGGGTCGTGAGCGATGAGTGGAGAAGTGAGCGATGAGTGTGGCCGTGAGCGATGTGTGGAGAAGTGAGCAATGAGTATGGCCGTGAGCGATGAGTGGAGAAGTGAGCGATGAGTGGAGCCATGAGCGATGAGTGGAGAAGTGAGCGATGAGTGTGGCCGTAAGTGATGAGTGGAGAAGTGAGCGATGAGTGGGGCCGTGAGCGATGAGTGGGGCCGTGAACGATGTGTGGAGAAGTGAGCAATGAGTATGGCCGTGAGCGATGAGTGGAGAAGTGAGCGATGAGTGGAGCCATGGGCGATGAGTGGAGAAGTGAGCGATGAGTGTGGCCGTGAGTGATGAGTGGAGAAGTGAGCGATGAGTGGGGCCGTGAGCGATGAGTGGGGCCGTGTACGATGAGCGGAGAAGTGAATGATGAGTGGAGAAGTGAGTAATGAGTGGAGAAGTGAGCGATGAGTTGGGCCGTTAGCAATGAGTAGAGAAGTGAGCGATGAGTGTGGCCGTGAGCGATGAGTGGAGAAGTGAGCGATGAGTGGAGAAGTGAGCGATGAGTGTGGCCGTGAGTAATGAGTGGAGAAGTGAGCGATGAGTGGAGAAGTGAGCGATGAGTGTGGCCGTGAGTAATGAGTGGAGAAGTGAGCGATGAGTGGAGAAGTGAGCGATGAGTGTGGCCGTGAGTAATGAGTGGAGAAGTGAGCGATGAGTGGAGAAGTGAGCGATGAGTGTGGCCGTGAGTAATGAGTGGAGAAGTGAGCGATGAGTGGAGAAGTGAGCGATGAGTGTGACCGTGAGTAATGAGTGGAGAAGTGAGCGATGAGTGGAGAAGTGAGCGATGAGTGTGGCCGTGAGCGATGAGTGGAGAAGTGAGCGATGAGTGTGGCCGTGAGCGATGTGTGGAGAAGTGAGCGATGAGTGGAGCCATGAGCGATGAGTGGAGAAGTGAGCGATGAGTGGGGCCGTGTGCGATGAGTGGAGCCGTGAGCGATGTGTGGAGAAGTGAGCGATGAGTGGGGCCGTGAGCGATGAGTGGAGAAGTGAGCGATGAGTGGAGCCATGAGCGATGAGTGGAGAAGTGAGCGATGAGTGGGGCAGTGAGCGATGAGTAGAGAAGTGAGCGATGAGAGGGGCCGTGAACGATGAGTGGAGAAGTGAGTGATGAGTGGAGAAGTGAGTGATGAGTGGGGCCGTGAGCAATGAGTAGAGAAGTGAGCGATGAGTGGGGCCGTGAACGATGAGTAGAGAAGTGAGCGATGAGAGGGGCCGTGAACGATGAGTGGAGAAGTGAGTGATGAGAGGGGCCGTGAACGATGAGTGGAGAAGTGAGTGATGAGTGGAGAAGTGAGTGATGAGTGGAGAAGTGAGCGATGAGTGGGGCCGTGAGCGATGAGTAGAACCGTGAGCAATGAGTAGAGAAGTGAGCGATGAGAGGGGCCGTGAACGATGAGTGGAGAAGTGAGTGATGAGTGGAGAAGTGAGTGATGAGTGGAGAAGTGAGCGATGAGTTGGGCCGTTAGCAAAGAGTGGAGAATTGAGTGATGAGTGGAGAAGTAAGCGATGAGTGGAGAAGTAAGCGATGAGTGGGGCCGTGAGCGATGAACAGAGCATGAGAGATGAGTGGGGCCGTGAGTAATAACTGGAACAGTGAGCAATAAGTGGAACCGTGAGCAATAAGTGGAACCGTGAGCAATAACTGGAACCGTGAGCAATAACTGGAACCGTGAGCAATAAGTGGAACCGTGAGCAATAAGTGGAACCGTGAGCAATAAGTGGAACCGTGAGCAATAAGTGGAACCGTGAGCAATAAGTGGAACCGTGAGCAATAAGTGGAACCGTGAGCAATAAGTGGAACCGTGAGCAATAAGTGGAACCGTGAGCAATAAGTGGAACCGTGAGCAATAAGTGGAACCGTGAGCAATAAGTGGAACCGTGAGCAATAAGTATATTGCGAGATTTTCCAAGACATTGTTACTACTGATCGCTTCGATGCCTGGATGTTATTGTTGGACAGTGATGACTAGAGGAACTCCATCACTTGAACAGAAGAAACAAGTGAAAAGTAGAGAATAGTCACTGAATTATGACGGAGAAGGATGCAGAATGGTACAAAATGCGGACTTTTAATACTGAATTCTTTTTCTCTTCAAATTATTTCAGGAATATCAGTTAAATGAGCATGAATCTGCAATTTGTATAAAGTCTAAACATAAACATCAATTCTTTACCCACGAGATTCAAAGAGGCATGCATTACTCACAATATTATGGCGTGATTTTTAAAAATTATGTATCATTGAAATAAGAACCAATTGGTGAATTCAAGTATGATATTTGAAATCAGTATGCGGAAATGCGTAAGAAATAGTGGTATTCATTGTTGAGGAAAAGAACTTCTGAAAATGTGTAAACGGGGGTTAATTTTAAACAAATCTGAATTTTTACTGCAATCTTCTTCTTCTTCTTTCCTTCCTCATTATCTTTCAGCGTCGAGGGGAGATATAATTTCTCGGTCTTTTGTTCTTCTGTTCGCTTCTGCTGCTGTTATGTTTCCTAGTGTTTTTAATATTCGTCGATCCCTCTTTTCCGTGGTCGACCCTTGGGTCTGGTATTCCCGCAATGTTTATTGAAGGCTCATTGTGTTGTGTTTTGATCCTTCTGTCTTGTCACGTGGCCAAACCATTTTATCTGTTATTTCTTTATATATTCTATGGCGGGGGCTATTCCTAGCTTTTTTCTCAGTTCTACATTTCTGATCTTGTCTCTCAAGCTGTTTCCTGTCATTTGTCTAACACATTTAATCTCAGTAGAGGTTATTTTTCTTATTGTTCTTGCATCTAGGGTCCAGGTAGCACACCTTTGGGATAAATATTGTGGTGTAAAGTGCCCGTTTTGCCTCTAGAGTTATTTCTTCGTTCTTCTGTAAAGCCTCTGTTAAAACAAACAGCACTGATTCTGACTCCATGTCATCGATTGCAGACGACATTGATTCCGACTTTATTGTTTCCATTACAAACATTTATCAGGTCCAACTGGTCTTCTCCGACGACATTGATTCCGACTTTATTGTTTCCATTACAAACATTTATCAGGTCCAACTGGTCTTCTCCGCACCCACAACACTGGCAGAAACACACATTTAATTTGCGCAAGCTCGTATAATAATAAAAAGAGAGAAATAGCAGGCAAACTCACAGGCCTATTTCGCAATCGATGATCATAAGGCTGGAAAATTCCAAAGGGAAAGATAAAATATCCAGCAGAAGTTTGTGAGCATAAAAATAGGTCACGGACGAGATCGATAATCCGGTATCGCCATATCAAGAGACAGTCATTTCCACATTTCGGAATAAAAGTCACGGGGGCAGTAGACATTTGTAAATGTCAATGTTTATTATGAGAATGTTTATGCTACAAATATATTTTAAATTGTGTAAGTATATATTATATGTGTATCTGATTTTATTGGATACAGTCTTAGTTTAAGTATATAAATTTTTTTTTAGGAAGAGTCAACGTCGCTTTGAGTAACAATGTACTTTATTCGGTGGTTTTCTAATCTGTCATTACCTTACAGTAGAGAAACGAGAAACAACGCCACTCCAAACCCCAACATAATTTTTAGTATTTGAAAACCGCTATAGTTTTGTTGCGATGCTAAGGGGGAGATAACTCGATTCTCTGAAATGATTTATATACTCAAACTAGGACTTTACCTGTTTATGTTATACTAAAATATAAATGCAATGCAAGTTTAACAAAAGAAATGTTTCATTTATTATTAACAAACAGAAGCGTTCTTTGTATCTGAAAGCTGAAGCTAGCAAGAGTAGATACGAGGAACATTGATATCACAGATAATCAAAGAAAAAAAAAACAACATACTAATCGAAAGAACATACAGAGTTACACAAGAAACCATAAATTCCCACAAGATTCTATCCTGAAAATAATGAGATAACAACAGATCACAATCTTTCGACACCAATCAGGATACTGTAGCCTTAACGCCAACCATATAGAGTCAAAATGGCAGTACTATTTCTATGTAAAAAAAGTAAAGTAAAGTACCCCCGTCACGCCAAGTGGCGTATAGGGAATATGGTGTTAATGACCATAAATTTTACAGACCTTCAGCACATGATTTTTGTGGTAATGTGGTCGGTATTACGCCCGTGCCTCTTCACTTTCCCACAAAAAAATCCGGTACCCATTTAAGGCTGGGTGAACCCGGAAGCCGTCGGTTGGGATGGAACCCTACCCCTTGTCCTTTGTAGTCCAGTTCACTAACCACTGAGCTATCGCGGTTCCCTATTTCTATGTACGACATCATAATGTTTTGACGTTTGATGGAGAGATAACCTAACGCTATATAGGCGGGAGATGACGTTTGTCAATACATCCTGGATCTTCAAACCATACGCCATTTAGTTAGCTGA
Organism: Megaustenia siamemsis; assembly: GCA_032433765.1. Lineage (NCBI taxonomy): Eukaryota > Metazoa > Mollusca > Gastropoda > Stylommatophora > Ariophantidae > Megaustenia > Megaustenia siamemsis. The sequence goes on along the minus strand of JAVIAB010000088.1, from coordinate 57,174,961 downwards.
GTTTGGCAGTGCTCCCTAGCTTTTGGCTTTTCGTGGCAAGGCGCTGTGCCACTGCTGAGTTTGGCAGTGCTCCCTAGCTTTTGGCTTTTCGTGGCAAGGCGCTGTGCCACTGCTGAGTTTGGCAGTGCTCCCTAGCATTTGGCTTTTCGTGGCAAGGCGTTGTGCCACTGCTGAGTTTGGCAGTGCTCCCTAGCTTTTGGCTTTTCGTGGCAAGGCGCTGTGCCACTGCTGAGTTTGGCAGTGCTCCCTAGCTTTTGGCTTTTCGTGGCAAGGCGCTGTGCCACTGCTGAGTTTGGCAGTGCTCCCTAGCTTTTGGCTTTTCGTGGCAAGGCGCTGTGCCACTGCTGAGTTTGGCAGTGCTCCCTAGCTTTGGCTTTTCGTGGCAAGGCGCTGTGCCACTGCTGAGTTTGGCAGTGCTCCCTAGATTTTGGCTTTTCGTGGCAAGGCGCTGTGCCACTGAGTACGGGTTCGGTCCTACTTCGGTCCATATATTGTTCTTTGTTTTTTTTTCTGTTGTTGATTATTTGTCATTTTTTCAGAGTGCTGTAAACATACATCTTCCTCTGAATTGATTCGCTGATTATTGCATCGGAAGTTTCCCTCTATAAATAATATTCATTTATTATTATTCGTCTCCTCTTCAAACCATGACCGATGGTATCTAAATTCAAGAAAGCTATAGGCAAGACTGAAGGAAAAAAAAACATATTTATATTTTTCTGTAGTTTCAGGTCTCGGGATTTGTTGTGGGATCTGAGTAGTTGTAATTAGTCGAAGACCCCGGTATCACAGCAAACAAATTAACATCCATAAATAAATGCTCAACCGACAGTGCCAGTTGAATCATCCGAATTAACATCTAATTTTATTGAAGGATAGAAAAAAGAGAGAAAGGCATTTGCAGTCCCCATCATAGCAAACACAGCACACGCCAAAAGACATAAGGCCAAGTCGCACCGAAAGTTAACGCATTCGAACTGTCCTTCGTCATACGATATCATCACTAATTGTAAGTAATCAGAATATCGAAACCCGATCCGGATGAAAAGTACAACTCACAGTGTGCACAGAACACTAAACGCAGTAGCTCCATCAGCAGGACTTGGAATATGAGGAAACTGCAACAAGGAATACTTTTCAGACAAAACCTCAACATTTCCTGCCGTCTATCCGCTAAACTGACCGGAAGTCCAAATTTGAGTACTAATGGACAATTGTTCGATGTGAGATAAAGATAACCAAACAATAACCTGACATCCACACAGTGCTCATGTCAAGATGGTCTACCCACACAGTGCTCATGTCAAGCTGGTCTACCACACAGTGCTCATGTCAAGCTGGTCTACCCACACAGTGCTCATGTCAAGCTGGTCTACCCACACAGTGCTCATGTCAAGCTGGTCTACCCACACAGTGCTCATGTCAAGATGGTCTACCCACACAGTGCTCATGTCAAGCTGGTCTACCCACACAGTGCTCATGTCAAGCTGGTCTACCCACACAGTGCTCATGTCAAGCTGGTCTACCCACACAGTGCTCATGTCAAGCTGGTCTACCCACACAGTGCTCATGTCAAGCTGGTCTACCCACACAGTGCTCATGTCAAGCTGGTCTACCCACACAGTGCTCATGTCAAGCTGGTCTACCCACACAGTGCTCATGTCAAGCTGGTCTACCCACACAGTGCTCATGTCAAGCTGGTCTACCCACACAGTGCTCATGTCAAGCTGGTCTACCCACACAGTGCTCATGTCAAGCTGGTCTACCCACACAGTGCTCATGTCAAGCTGGTCTACCCACACAGTGCTCATGTCAAGATGGTCTACCCACACAATGCTCATGTCAAGATGGTCTACCCACACAATGCTCATGTCAAGCTGGTCTACCCACACAGTGCTCATGTCAAGCTGGTCTACACGCAGAATGCTCATGTCAAGATGGTCTACCCACACAGTGCTCATGTCAAGATGGTCTACCCACACAGTGCTCATGTCAAGATGGTCTACAGGAGCATGCTGTTCAAACATGTGAAGTGTACAGAAAGAACTGAACTCTAACCCCATGGTAGACAACTCGCAGACAAACTGTGGATGATCTCTTGATAAGGACTCACCTCATAGAAGTGACTGATCTTTCTGGTGATAAGTTGAGCTTTGAAAACTGAACGCTGAAGAAAATGATAACGGCGAAGAAGAAGATGATAAGAGGATGAAGAATGAGAAGAAGAGTGTCTAAAAATGCTTGAGACGTATATAATGCATAAATTTCTGAAGTTATGATTTATTAATTTGGTATGTTATTATTTATAATTGTATTTGTTATGATGCATACATTTGTTATGTTATGTTGCAAGTGTAAATTATGATAGTATATCTCATATGAACGTCTTTAGGTCAATCAGCTTTGATATAGCCACATTATACGGAAGCATGATGGCTTAGAGGGTAGTCACAAATGACCAATAATTATGGTTATGGTTATGGAAGGCACCGGGATCACTGCAAAAGAATTAAAATCCATAATTGCTCAACCGCCCGTGCCAGTGGAATCATCCGAATTACTATCTCATCTCCCAAACAAAGAAAGGTAGATGTAGTCCCCGTCATAGTAGTTCAGCACACGCCAAAAAACATAAGGCGAAATCGCGCAGAAAGTGAACACAGCCATATGTTCTCCGTCATACGATGTCATCATTCATCGTAAACAATCGAAACATGATCAAAACGGATGAAACACACAGCTCACGGTGTGCACAGAGCACTTAACTCAGTAGCTCCTGCAACAAGCCGGACTTGGAATATGAGGAAACCGCAACAAGGAACTTTTTTCATACATAGCCTTCAATGGTTCCTGCCGCCTATCCACCATATTGACCGGAAGTTCACGTCCTCCTGAAAATGATGATCGTCATATATATTTTTTTAATGGTGGCCAATAAGTGAAGACACCAAACACTTGGCGGGGAAAAGTTTTCGTGAAACCAAGGCTTTCACACACAAAATAGGCAAAAATGTAGAACGATCATAAACAAGGTATTACTTTAGCAAACTAAAGGCACTTTATATATAAAACATTTGTTACAAGATGAAAAGGGTGAAGAACAAGAGGCAGACTCAATAAGATGGGTAGACAACATCAAAGAAACGATACAACAATATCAATTGACAATGATTGAAGCCGTCAGAAAAACATAGAACTAGAACTTTGCATCTCCCTCGACACCCGAACGAATATAATGGAAAGTGAAGGAAAAGAAGAGTAGAAAAAAAGGAAAGAAAAAAGGAAAGAAAAAAAGGGAAGAAAAAAGGGAAGAAAAAAAAAGGAAGAATGAAAGGCACTTTAAGAAAGCTAAGGAATAAAAAAAAAATTAGGTTACCCTTGGTTACTCGAATCTACCCTTCACGAATCTCTTGGGTAATGAGATAGGATGTCTAGCCATCTGGGATATGAGTAATTAACAGGATATCCCGTGTGTACTCGCGCATGTTAAATAACCCATAAGAGCATTTATATGAAGTGAAGTGAAGTACCCTCGTCACGCCACGTGGCGTGTAGGGAATATGATGTTAGTGACCATAAATTTTACAGACCTTCGGCACATGATTTTTTTGGGGTAATGTGGTCGGTATTACGCCCGAGCCGCTTCACTTTCCCAGAAAATAATCCGGTACCCATTAAAGGCTGGGTGAACCCGAAGGCCGTCGGTTGGGATCGAACCCTACCCCTTGTCCTTTGTAGTCCAGTTCACTAACCACTGAGCTATCGCGGCTGCACCATTCATATGAAATTCTATAAATATATGACTAAGTGCCTTTGTAGACATTGTTTCTAAATGTCTGAATGTATAAGTGTAGCAATATTTAAATTATATCATCATTATCCTCATCGCCGTCACCATCATTATCAAGTAATGTGCCTGTTAGCGTAGGTGACCATGTCTTTCCGTAATTGTCTGGCTCTACATTTATGCTGTTGTAGCAGAATAGAGTTGCAGATAGGACCTAGATTACACACATTAAGTTAGAGGGAAGTTGGCTGCGTTCACTTTCTGTGCGGTTTCGCCTTATGTCATTTGGTGTGTGCTGAGACTGCTATGATAGGGACTATAGCTACCTTTCTTTGTTTGAGAGATGATATAGTAATTTGGATGATTCTACTGGCACGGGTGGTTGAGAAATTATGGATTTTAATTCGTTTGCAGTGATACCGGGGCCTTCCATAACCAAAAAAAAAGCAAACCAAGTTGGAGGGAGATTGTGCTGTCTGACCTGGACAGAGGGAGATTGTGCTGTCTGACCTGGACAGAGCGAGATTGTGCTGTCTGACCTGGACAGAGGGAGATTGTGCTGTCTGACCGGGACAGAGGGAGATTGTGCTGTCTGACCTGGACAGAGGGAGATTGTGCTGTCTGACCTGGACAGAGGGAGATTGTGCTGTCTGACTTGGACAGAGGGAGATTGTGCTGTCTGACTTGGACAGAGGGAGATTGTGCTGTGTGACTTGAACAGAGGGAGATTGTGCTGTCTGACCTGGACAGAGGGAGATTGTGCTGTCTGACTTGGACAGACATCAAGTTGAGACTTAACTCGTTGAGGTAGAAATGGGTCAAGGGTGGCAGAACCGTGATAGCTCGGGGAGTAAGTAGACACATACTGTGGGTGGTTTCTACGGAGTCCCAGTGAAACGAAAAAGTGGAGGTAGACACTTCCGCAAGTTTGTAACTGACCAATGAGAAGTATAGCTGAACCCCTTTGAGCAACAATTGCAAACAGTCAAACCAGTGAGTACAAAGGGGGGGGGGGGGGGGGGGGAATCAGTCTCTCACTTGCAAGTCGGTGGTAGAGAAACCATTTAGAGTAGATCATCATCATCATGTGCCATATCGGGTGGCGTAGACGATCATGTCCTTCCACAATCTTCTATCTACAGTGCACCGCATCAGTTCTGTTGTTGGCTGCTTTCCATGCCATGACACCAAGCTATCCAGTATTTGCTCTCTTTATCGACAGCGATCTCTCTTTCCTTTTATTTTACCAGTTGTAACCAAGTATTCCAACTTTCCTCTTCTCATGATGTGCCCGAAAAATGTTGATTGTTTCTTTCTGATCTTTTTTATGAGTTCCCTTTTTGTGTTGGCCTCTCTGAGAACTTCCACATTGGTCTTTTTAGCTGCCCAGGGAACTTGTTGTTTTGAATCTCTTTTCTGTTTCCCTTCAACGTCTTTATCGCTCGAGGTGTCCAGTTATCACACTAGACTCCAGTTGTTCCTGACTAATCTCATGGTTATTGAGTTATTATTCAGTTATTTGCGGGTCATCATCATTGCACTCCGAACATGTCCATAGGTGCTCAGATCCCCTCCTCAGCAATTCCCTCAGTGTCCAGCGACTGACGACTCCAGTCCTATGTTGGTTGATAAGTCTTCTTACACGGCCACCAAGTTTCTCATTTCTGGCCGTGCCCATCTTAACTCCCATTTCCATCATCCGAAGAAGTGACGTTGATCTGTGTTTGTCGAAGTCCTGTGCTCTTCCAACATCTCGAAGGGCATTGATGATGTCCGCCCGATCCATCGGTTGCCCGTCCTCAACGACAGCGCAGCTAGCCAATCTGTCCGCTCTCTCATTTCCCCGTACTCCCGCATGTCCAGGGACATAGACAAAGGTGACCTTACGTATTTTGGATTTCTGCAACGACTCTACCCATTGCATGCGTACATAGCCCACCTCCACTTTTTTTATCATGCTCATCGAATCACTCAGTATACATGCGTGGGTGTAGCTTGTGACTCTAACCATTTGAATACCTTGGTCACTGCCATCACCTCCATTGTCATGCTACTCGTGGTCATGGCGTATGCACCACTGTCTTCCTTGGCTATTCTGCCTGCTGAGCGTGCTGTAAATGCCCATGCACTTCTTTCGTGTCGTCTTACAGATCCGTCTGTATAGATGACTGCATCTTTCTCATCGGTATTATCGCAGATGAGACCGTTGACCTCAGCATTAACCACGACCGGGTTCTGTTCCCTACTTTTCCTGTTGAGTGTGACAATACATGAGAAAGTTCCCTTGAATGACGTAGGCACCGGTATCCACTCCTCACCAACGCTGATATTGATAAGCCCACAGACCTGTTTGATGACATCTTCTGCCCGGCCCACCTATGATTTGCCTCTTTTTAGCCTGGTACCTTTCTCTGTGTTGAGCACGTGGTGCAATGGATGCTCTGTATCTGTACTAATCTTCAGGTATGCTCGTGCTCTCCAGATCTTAATTCTGTCATCCATGGTTGGAAAGTCAAGAAGATACCTCATTGCTACACAGGGAGTGTCCCTCGTACATCCCAGGATAATGCGCATGGCTTCATTTTGTATTTTCTCCAGCCTATCAATTTGAGTCGTACTGACAGTAAGAATGGCCAGGGCATACTCGATTGGTGCGAGGACTAATCCCTGGAACAGAAGAATAAGTAGCCTCTGCTCGATGTTGGCAGCTGCCATGACCTTCAAGGCGGCTAATCCTTTGCGGGATTTTGTTATCACATGGTCGACGTGGTCCCGAAAACACAGGCTGCGATCAAACTTAACTCCGAGGTATGTCATCAACTTGTCCCTGGTCACCTCATCAGCTCCCATTCGTACTACCGGTGTGGTTGTATTAACGATATGATTGTTAAGGGATAACCATGAAACTGATGCTTTATTAGGATTAACCAAGGCACCTGAAACCCCACACCAGGAAGAAATGCGATCGAGTTCGTCTTGCATTGTGGAGGCGATTCCCCGTCTGTCTCTTCCCTGTCGATATACCAGAATATCATCAGCAAAAGTCATAGTTCTTCCCCTCCCATCCAGCTGTTGGGCCGTGATCGTTATTGTGTACACGTTAAATAGAACTGGATCATAATCTCATGGTTATCATTAATAATTGTTTCCTTGGGATATTTCAAACCATTTTCCCCTTTCCATGGCAACCATTACAACTCTTTGTTACTTTTTAGCTGTATATGATATTCCTAACATTCTTCTACATATGTCTATTGCCTCCAAAGATTTTCTTGTTTGTTTTCAGATTTTCCAAGACAATTCAACAACAACAACAATAACAACAACAATAACAACAACAACAACAACAACAATTTCTGTTACAAATGGTTTACGTACTACAAGAAATGATAGAGATAATAGTGAAAGAAAGCAACAGAAAAGCTCTCAGTCTGGATGGTAAGAAAACAGAAGTACCGTTCATATCGAAGAAACAATCATCACCATCATGTAGCATACAAATAAACAGGACAAATATGAAACAAGTGCAACGCGTCAAATACTTGGGCACAATAATAACATCAGATGGAAAAAGCAGCACAGAAATACAAAGCAGAATAGTATTGACCACACTAGCATTTCAGAAAATGAAAAAAACATCCTGTGCAACAAGTCTATGTCATTCTCCTTCTTCTTCTGCTTCTTCTATCCTTCCTCCATTGCCGTTGGCGTCGAGGGGAGATACAATCTGCGATTCTTTGCTCTTCTGTTGGCCTCTTCTGGTGTTATCCCTCCTAGTGACTCTATCATTCCCTTTATCCATCTATTTCTCTGTCTTCCTCTTACTCTGGCGTTTTCATAGCGTTTGTTTATGTCAACAGAAGTGAGAAATGCTATATGAGTCAAAACTGACGTATGGAAATCAATCATGGACAGCAGACAAGCAAATGAAAAGACGATTCGAGGCAACAGAGATAGGGTTTCCCAGAAGAATGTTGAGAGTTCCCTGGACAGTTAAGAAGACCAACGAGGGCATTCTGGAGGAGAACAACACAAAAAGGGACCTCCTAAAAAACATAAAAAAGAAACAATCGACACTTGTTTGGCACATCATGAGAAAAGAAGGTGGAAAATGAAATACTTTACAACTGCAAAGTACATGGAAAGAAAAATCTCGGACGACAAAGAGAGAAGATACTCGATAGCTTGGTGACGAGGCAAGGTGAACAACTCACAATAGTACGATGCATTGTGGGCATAAAATTGTGGAAGGACATGATCGTCTATGCCTCCCCCACCCTCCCCTTTTTCCGGTTATGGCACATGATGATGAATGTCTGTTTCAATCAATAACTACTGAACAATCATCATGTTACATCTCTGAAATGAGCAAGACAACTAAAATAACTTTGACAAGCAGCTGTGAACGGTGTTTATTTGAAAAAGGAACCATTTATATTTAGCACTTTTTAGTTGTTCATCTTATATGATTAAATTCCACACTTACCACAAATGAGGAAGATTTCTCCAGCAGAATGGAAGTAGTAAATTTTTCTAGGTAGCGGATTTGTGCAGACACCGCATATTGAGAGCACTGAGGCCAACAAGCCAAATATGGCAGCGAAGATCATAAGACCTATGATTCCGTTCTGCCAGTCTGTGGAACAAAGAGCACACATACAATGAGAACATACATCAGTAGCACGGATTTGGTCATTTTACATGGCAACATGTAACATGATAGTAGGAACAGAGAATAGTACTGTGGTACGTTTATTTAATCATCATCATCAAGTACCGGGCCTGCTGGCGTAGGTGATCATGTCTCTCCATTTACGATCTCGACAGTTATTTATCATTTCTGTTGTTGACTTTCTGCCAAGCCATTCTCTTAAGCTGTCTGGTATTTTTTCTCTTTGCTTCCCTCTATCTCTTTGTGCCTCAATATTCCCAGTTGTTACATTATATTCCAGTTGTTCTCTTCTCATTACATGGCCAAAAAATGATGATTGTTTCTTCCTAATATTGGAAATTAGATCTATTTTTGCTGTGACCTCTTTCAGAACATTTTCATTACTCTTCTTAGCTGTCCATGGTATTCTCAACACTCTTCTGTAAAACCACATTTCTACAGACTCCAGTGATTTTCTTGTTTGTTGTCCTATTGTCCATGATTCACATCCATTTTTGTTAGGACTGACTCTACATAACATTTAAGAACTCTTTCTCTTGTTATTTAATAATACAGAACAATAACATGAGGAAATAAATACACATACCAAAAAGACTAAAAATATGTTTATTTACATAATACCACCATCATTATCATCATCATCTAGATTCCTACAGACAACCTTCTACTACTTTGACTGTCAGTTCTAATATTGCTCTTCGTCTTTCTTATTTTCTGTCTGGTTAGCGTGGTCTATATGGAGTCGTTACACATATTTTTCTTTACGCCTTGCAGAAACTGTACTATAGTTTATTATCTTTAGAAAACCATTAAGACTTTTCACGATCATCATCAGCATCATCATCAATCATTATCATCATCATCATCATCATCATCATCATCAATATCATCATCATCATCATCATCATCATCATCAATCTTCTTCTTCCTTTATTTTTCAGCCTCTTGTGGAGCCCATGTCTTCTAGAAACATTCTCCAAACCGTCCTGATTGGCAGTGCCATTCCCTTCAGATAGGTTCATGTCGTCCACATCCAATCAATTTCTGTTTCCATCCCCCCCCCTCCCTGTCTATTACAAGAATAGTTAGGCCGCTCCCTTTGTCTCCTTCTCTGGGGCCTGTCGTGTAATACTCTTAGTTTACCTTCGCATGACTTATTTTTTATCGTCACGATATATCGGAATTGTTTTTGTTTCAATAAATTCACTACCCAATTTTCGTTTGCTCCCAGTCATAGCAGTTAAAAAAAAAGAGTCACGCCTACGGTTAAATTTATACAGGGGTGGGCAACCTAGGGCCCGCTGGCGAGAACTGGCCCAAGTAGCTATTATGACCGGCCTGAGAGACTGACGGAAAATTGCTCAACACTGGTTCTGTGGCTGAAAAAATAAAGTTAAGCAGTAGCGCGCACGCACACACACACACCTGTTGTTGAGGTTCATCATCATCATCATAATGTGCCATACCGGTTGGCGTAGGCGATCATGTCCTGCCACAATCTTTTATCTACAGCGCATCGCATGAGTTCTGTTGTTGACAGTTTTCCATGCCATGACACCAAGCTATCCAATATTTTCTATCTTTGTCGTCCGCGATCTCTCTTTCTTATTATTTTGCCAGTTGTAACCAAGTATTCCAACTTCCCTCTTCTCATGATGTGCCCGAATAATTTTGATTGTTTCTTTCTGATGTTTTTTTAGAAGCTCCCTTTTTGTGTTGGCCTCTTTGAGAACTTCCTCATTGGTCTTTTTAGCTGTCCATGGAACTTGCAACATTCTTCTGAGAAATCCCATCTCTGTGGCCTCTAATCGTCTTTTCATTTGTTTGTTTACTGTCCATGTGTTAAGATTCAGACACCAAATTATTATTTGCTTTAGAGCGTCACCAAAAAGGGAAAAGATTCTTGTCAAATTTTGATTGAAATATTGTACAAGACTAAGAAGTATTTTTGAAAACAGAAAACTCGACGAAAACAGCCTATTATACTCCTTCCCCTCGCCACCACCCACTTTTCGATCTCTCTCTGTCTCCCTCGCTATCTCTCTCTCCCTCTCTCTCTCTCACTCTTTAACCCTTTATATTTCCCACTTTCCATCAAATAATACGATGTCTACATTTTGTTTTGTGTATGCAAATTATATATATATATATATATGTAGCGCAATCGATATATTCGTAATATATACTAATTCCCTAAAAATTAGTTAGCTCAGTGGTTAGTGAATATATACGGACAATATATAATACTTAAATCCAGATCTATCCGTGCTGAAGGTGTATGCACTATATATTTTTACTATGATATATATATATATATATATATATTATATATATATATATATATGTGTGTGTGTGTATATATATGTATATATATATATATTTATATATAGATACACACTACGGAAGATCTGGATAGTGCTAGCATACAGTTCTGAGTATCTCCATATTTTACTGTTCTGTCATTTAATATATGACAAGTTGCCTTCCGCTATCGACAATAAAGGGCCATGTCCAACATTTTGGGAAAATGGCCTACACGGGAGAACGAAACAAATCTAACAGCTTTACTGCATGCGGTCTTTTATACAGGTTCACAGAAAAATGAGAAGAAATTAGTTTTACTAGAAAAACAAAGAATGGAGTTTGATGGTCATCGCAAGGGAAGAAAGGACTGGTCAAGGACGGTCAACACAGTCTGAGCTGACAGTGATTAACGATTCGTGGATTACTCGTCATGGTTCAGTGACTCTCATTGCCCCTCCCAGCACAGAAGGAAACAAATTACCAGTCCGGACAAGTATGTACTTGTCAAAAAGAAAAGAAAAACTATAGCTCGTTTCAATTCATGTGCCCAACTTCAAAACGCTATTACTCTCTAACCGTTTGTTAAAAACTAGTACCCCGAAGCAAGGAACATAAAATGACATCCAAATGAGGATATCAAAAGTAAGAGGAGCTTTTGTTGCACTGGGAAACATATGGAAGCCCAAAGAAATTAGGTTAAATACAAAAATAAAAATGTTCGACTCCAATGTTGTTAACTCAATGACTCCAATTAAGTCAGTCCTATTATATGGATGTGAAACATGGAGAACAACAAAATTGACAATCACGAAGATACAGACTTTCATTAATGGATGCTTACGCGGAATAAAACGATGGAAATGGCAGGACAAAATCACTAACATAGAATTATGGAAATGTACCAGTCAAACACCAGTGGATAAAGAGATACAGCGAAGACGATGACGCTGGTTAGGACACACACAACGGAAGCCAACTGAGAGTATTACACAACAGACACTTTTTTGGAATCCCCAGGGGAAAAGACAAAGAGGAAGACCAAGGAATTCTTGGAGAAGACAGATAGAAGCAGAGATGAAGATGATGGGGAAGACATAGAACGATCTTAAAAGAATGGCAAGAAACAGAATACCTTGGAAAGTGTTTGTTGAAGACCTATGTTCCACGGGGAGCTGAAAGGTAGAAGAGGAAGAAGTACCCAAAAGCGTTGTTTAAGTCGGATGCATCGGGCTGGATAGTAAATATATTGTAAATCACCGGAAGTTACAAAACAATGCATCTGCATCTATGTAACGCGCTTATAAGTGAGATAAGGAGGAGTCACTATTAAAGATTTCAAGATTGAAGATTCTAGATAATATACAAGTAATTGAACAAAATTGATTTACTTCTCAGCGATAAACTCTTATGACTTATTATGACAAACGATCATTCTCAAACAGCAGAGATAGAATCAAGATGCAACAAAGCTTGTCAAATTATCGGACAGTTATCACCACTATTGTCCAACAAGGAAATAACTCTGGAGGCAAAACGAGCACTATACAATACAATCTTCATCCCAACGTTGTGCTACCAATGCCAGACCTGGACTCTAGATGCAAGAACAATAAGTAAAATAACCTCTACTGAGATGAAATGTGTTAGACGAATGACAGAAAACAGTCTGAGAGACAAGATCAGAAATGAAGACCTGAGAAAAAAGCTAAGAATAGCCCCCGCCATAGAATATATAAGGAAACAACAGATACAATGGTTTGGCCACGTGACAAGGCAGAAAGAACAAAACAGAACACAACGAGCCTTCAACAAATGTTGCGAGAACACCAGACCCAAGGGTCGACCACGAAAAAGATGGATTGATGGAATATTAGAAGCACTTGGAAACATAACAGCAGCAGAGGCGAACAGAAGAGCAAAATACCGCAAATTATATCTCCCCTCGACGCTGAAAGGCAGATGAGGAAGGAAAGAAGAAGAATAAGAAGATAAATTCTTGCTATCCGTCTAGTCTTGTAAGGTTCTGTAGCTGTGTGCTATGCATGAGATCGTGTTGTTGATTTTGCATAGTTTCCAGCTGTGTTTTCTTGAGTGTTACGAAATTTTGGAATATATGTTTTCATGAACTAAAATCTTCAAATTACACATCTTTCAATAGAACGACCTGCCTATGACGCTCTTGTACGGTAGATAGGTAATGACGAGTTATTGTTCGTTCAACACAGACGAAAGGAAAATTACTAAACGTAATTAGAGAAAAATGAATGAAATATATAGAACATTGAAAATACATAACAGATTAGTGAAGCTGTTTAGTGAAACAGAATTGTAAGGTAAAGAGATAGTGGTAGAAGCGGAGTATCGTGGGTTAGCAGTACTCAGGACAAGGCAAGTATGTGGGTTGGCTGTCAGTATTGAGGACAAGGCAAATATGTGGGTTGTCTGTCAGTGTTGAGGACAAGGTAAATATGTGGGTTGTCTGTCAGCATTGAGGACAAGGCAAGTATATGGGTTGTATGTCAGTTTTGAGGACAAGGCAGGTATGTGGGTTGTATGTCAGTATTGAGTACAAGGCAAGTATGTGGGTTGTCTGTCAGTGTTGAGGACAAGGCAGCTATGTTGGTTGTATGTCAGTATTGAGTACAAGGCAAGTATGTGGGTTTTCTGTCAGCACTGAGACAATACATGTATGTGGGTTGCCTGTCAGTATTGAGGACAAGGCAGGTATGTGGGTTGTATGTCAGTATTGAGTACAAGGCAAGTATGTGGGTTTTCTGTCAGCACTGAGACAATACATGTATGTGGGTTGTCTGTCAGCACTGAGACAATACATGTATGTGGGTTGTCTGTCAGCACTGAGACAATACATGTATGTGGGTTGTCTGTCAGCACTGAGACAATACATATATGTGGGTTGTCTGTCAGCACTGAGACAATACATGTATGTGGGTTGTCTGTCAGCACTGAGACAATACATGTATGTGGGTTGTTTGTGAGGACCCAAGACAATACATGTATGTGGATTGTGTGTGAGGACCCAAGACAATACATGTATGTGGGTTGTTTGTGAGGACCCAAGACAATAAATGTATGTGGATTGTTTGTGAGGACCCAAGACAATACATGTATGTGGGTTGTTTGTGAGGGACTAAGACAATACATGTATGTGGGTTGTTTGTGAGGACCCAAAACAATACATGTATGTGGGTTGTTTGTGAGGACCCAAGACAATACATGTATGTGGATTGTTTGTGAGGACCCAAGACAATACATGTATGTGGGTTGTTTGTGAGGACCCAAAACAATACATGTATGTGGGTTGTTTGTCAGGACCCAACACATTACATGTATGTGGGTTGTTTGTGAGGACCCAAAACAATACATGTATGTGGGTTGTTTGTCAGGACCCAACACATTACATGTATGTGGGTTGTTTGTGAGGACCCAAAACAATACATGTATGTGGGTTGTTTGTGAGGACCCAAAACAATACATGAATGTGGGTTGTTTGTGAGGACCCAAAACAATACATGTATGTGGGTTGTTTGTGAGGACCCAAGACAATACATGTATGTGGTTTGTCACTACCTGAGAGAACGAATGTACTGCGCTCCCTACCTTGCTTTTTATTCTTTTTTAAAATTAAACTTTATTTTGAAATATTTCTCCTCTACGATGTAACCGCACCCCAGTTGGCCCATCCGTACTCTAAACGATCGAATGGTAGGAAACAATCAAGTTACTGACAACATCAAGTAGTAGTTGATAATACTTTATTGGTAATACATTTTCAAACATAGCAATCATTCAAGTTATATATTAAAATGAGATTTGCAAAGAAGACAGACTTAATTGCGGAGACAGCTACATGTGTGAAAAGTGTATGCTCAGACTGAAATGCGATTCAAGAAGGATATAAGTATCCTGGGAATATAAGTAGGCATTCGAATAAACTTAATTTTTTAAAAAAAATTTAGAGCCCCGTCACACCAAGTCGCGTATAGGGAATATGGTGTTAGTGACCATAATTTTTATAGACCTTCGGCGCACATGATTTTTGGGGTAATGTGGTCGGTATTACGCCCGTGCCGCTTTACTTTCCCAGAACAATCCGGTACTATTAACGTTTGGGTGAACCCGGAAGCCGTCGATCATGATCGAACCGGATCTCTAGTCCTTTGTAGTCCAGTATCGCGACTCCCGAATAACCATAATGCTATATATTAATAAATACTCGATATCAAGAAATGGCGGATTTTTTTCGGCTTGAGAAGGCTCCGGTGATCACCCAGCCTCTAATAATAATGCCAGAGGTTTTCCTGGGAAGTAAAGGCTGCCTGGCGTGATACCGACCATATCACCCACAAATGTGCGTTGGTCATAGAAAGATATCGTCACTAACACCATTTTCCCCATAGGCCTCTCAAGGCGTAGAGGAAAAACCTTTACATTTTGTATATAAAAATATATTTGATGAAGATTGGAGTAATTTCCCCTTGTGAAGATGTTTCATTTCAATTAACTGTAGAGTTCAATTTAATTTCCACATTTAAAACTCATGAAAGATTTCGAAACTAGATAATGTACAAGTAATTGAACAAAACTGATTTACTTCTCAGCGATCAATTCTTGCTATACGTCCAGTCTTGTAAGGTTCTGTAACTGTGTGCTGTGCTTGAGATCGTGTTGTTGATTTCGCATAGTTTCCAGCTGTGTTTTCTTGAGTGTTACGACATTTTGGAATATATGTTTCCACGAAATAAAGTCCTCAAATTACATATCTTTTAATAGAACGACCTACCTTTGACGCTCTTGTACGGTAGATAGGTAATGGCGAGTTATTACTCGTTGAACACAGTCGAAATGATAACTTCCTTTTCTCTTTCTCACTGATACCTAAAAGGTGTCGTGGTTATATTATTTGACGTTCTTGTGCTGCTCGAATTGTCTGAATTAGTGATTTTCCTTTATTGTTACATGTCTCTATCACTACATCTATCCATCTTCTTCTACGTCTTCCTCTTGGTCTTTTTCCATGCATTCTCGAGAAGAACGCCCTTCTTGGTGATTGGTGAGGATTCATTCTGACAGAATGGCCCAACCATTTAAGTTGTTGCTCTATATATTCTTGGCAGGGTTTTATTCCTACAATTTTTCTGATGGTTTCATTTGGTATTCTATCTCTTCTTGTCTTGTTTGTTACTTTTCTCAAGCATCGCATCTCATATAAAGAATAACTACTAAACGTAATTAGAGATAAATAAATGCAATATATTGAACATTGAAAATACATAACAGATTAATGAAGCCGTTCAGTAAAACAGAATTGTAAGTTAAAGAGATAGTGGTAGAAGCGGAGTATCGTGGGTTAGCAGTACTCAGGACAAGGCAAGTATGTGGGTTGGCTGTCAGTATTTGAGGACAGGGCAAGTATGTGGGTTGTCTGTCAGTATTGAGTACAAGGCAAGTATGTGGGTTGTCTGTCAGTGTTGAGGACAAGGCAGGTATGTGGGTTGTCTGTCAGTATTGAGGACAAGGCAGGTATGTGGGTTGTCTGTCAGTGTTGAGTACAAGGCAAGTATGTGGGTTGTCTGTCAGTGTTGAGGACAAGGCAGGTATGTGGGTTGCCTGTCAGTATTGAGGACAGGGCAAGTATGTGGGTTGTCTGTCAGTATTGAGGACAGAGTAAGTATGTGGGTTGTCTGTCAGTATTCAGGACAGGGCAAGTATGTGGGTTGTCTATCAGTATTCAGGACAGGGCAAGTATGTGGGTTGTCTGTCAGTATTCAGGACAGGGCAAGTATGTAGGTTGTCTATCAGTATTGAGGACAGAGTAAGTATGTGGGTTGTCTGTCAGTATTCAGGACAGGGCAAGTATGTGGGTTGTCTATCAGTATTGAGGACAGAGTAAGTATGTGGGTTGTCTGTCTGTATTGAGTACATGCAGGTATGTGGGTTGTATGTCAGTATTGAGTACAAGGTAAGTATGTGGGTTGTCTGTCAGTGTTGAGGACAAGGCAAGTATGTGGGTTGTCTATCAGTATTGAGGACAGAGTAAGTATGTGGGTTGTCTGTCAGTATTCAGGACAGGGCAAGTATGTTGGTTGTCAGTCAGTATTCAGGACAGGGCAAGTATGTGGGTTGTCTGTCAGTATTGAGGACAGGGCAAGTATGTGGGTTTTATGTCAGTATTGAGGACAGGGCAAGTATGTGGGTTGTCTGTCAGTATTGAGGGCAGGGCAAGTATGTGGGTTGTCTGTCAGTATTGAGGGCAGGGAAAGTATGTGGTTTGTCTGTCAGTATTGAGGACATGGCAAGTATGTGGGTTGTCTGTCAGTATTGAGGACAGGGAAAGTATGTGGTTTGTCTGTCAGTATTGAGGACAAATCAAGTATGTGGGTTGTCTGTCAGTATTGAGGACAGGGAAAGTATGTGGGTTGTCTGTCAGTATTCAGGACAGGGAAAGTATGTGGGTTGTCTGTCAGTATTGAGGACATGGCAAGTATGTGGGTTGTCTGTCAGTATTGAGGACAGGGAAAGTATGTGGGTTGTCTGTCAGTATTCAGGACAGGGCAAGTATGTGGGTTTTCTGTCAGTATTCAGGACAGGGCAAGTATGTGGGTTGTCTGTCAGTATTGAGGACAGGGCAAGTATGTGGGTTGTCTGTCAGTATTGAGGACAGGGAAAGTATGTGGGTTGTCTGTCAGTATTGAGGACAGGGAAAGTATGTGGGTTGTCTGTCAGTATTGAGGACATGGAAAGTATGTGGGTTGTCTGTCAGTATTCAGGACAATGCAAGTTTTCTTTTCTTTCTCAAATGTGATCTGTATTTCGTTTTGATGGCTGCAGATACTGACAACCCGGTCTCACATAAGTAGGTAGTCGCAAACGGAATTAAAACTCGTAGGACCTTCTTATCTACTTCTGGGCATTCTTGTTTGACAGAGCTCCAATGACAAGAGGGAAAGAGAGATCTCAGGCGACATAGAGAAATGATATTAGAGAGCTCAACATTGTAATACAACAGCGGCGAAGTTGATGAGTTGTACGGTGGGTAGAGGTTTGTGGAGAAACACACCTACTCGGGGCATGGCACCTAATGATGATGATAATATTGTCCGCGGAGCCGCTAGCAGGCGCTTAGGTAGTACCACTTGGGCTTCGCGGAACACAGACTCACGACTTTTGTTGTTAATAATTCAATGACATTACTAACTTCATTACTAACTTCATTACTAACTTCATTACTAACTTCATTATTGATATTCCAAGGATTAGAACAAGCGTCTTTCTTGATCTCCCTTCACTGTTGATGACGACTGTCGTACAAACATCTTCTTTCCTTCCTGATCTGCCTTTCAGCGTCGAGGGGAGATATCATTTGCGGTCTTTTGCTCTTCTGTTCGCCTCTGCTGCTGTTATGTTTCCTAATGTTTCTAATATTCTATAAATCCATCATTTTCGTGGTCGGCCATTGGGTCTTGTGTTCTCGCAACGTTTATTGGAGGCTTAATGTAGAATGTTTTGTTCTTTCTGCCTTGTCACGTGGCCAAACCATTTTATCTGTTGTTTCCTTACATATTCTATGGCGGGGGCTATTCCTAGCTTTTTTCTCAGTTCTTCATTTCTGATCTTATCTCTCAGACTGTTTCCTGTCATTCGTCTAACACATTTATCTCAGTAGAGGTTATTTTTCATATTGTTCTTGCATCCAGGATCCAGGTCTGGCATTGGAAACAAGCGTTGAGGATTGTATTGCAGAGTACCCGTTTCTAGTGTTATTTCCTTGTTGGACAATAGTGGTGATAGCTGTCCAATGATTTGACAATCTTTGCTCCATCATGAGTCTATTTCTATTGTTTGTGAATCGTCGTTTCACCAAGTATTCGTGCTCCCTGTTACGTGCGGGGTTCCATTACATCGTCGATGGATGTATTTGGGTGTGAACTTAAACAGTCCAGCACACAATGTGACCGATAATTTTTTCTCCTTTTAAAATTTACCGGGGCTTTTGTAGGCCACGTGGCTAGAAAGCAGCCATTTTGTACGATCGACAGATTTGAATCGTCCATTTTAAATTCGTTTTTTTTTTAATAGTTGAAAACAAAATGACAAAATGATCTACAAAATGATCTTAAAACTGATATCTGTGCATTAGTTGTGATGACGATCACATGAAATGTGTAAATATGGATGTACTGAGCCAGGAAAGTTATCACTAGTACAACGGTTACGTATGTCACATAAATGAAGCAGCTGGGTTTGTTTTACAAATGTGTAAATGGAACAGAGGTCACGCATTACTCAGAGAGAGAGAGAGAGAGAGAGAGAACGAGAGAGATAGAGAGAGAGGGAGACAGAAAAAGATAGAGATAGAAAGAGAGAAGGAGAGAGAGAGAAAAAAAAGAAAGAAAGAGAGAGAGAGAAAAAGAGAGATATATAGAGAGAGAAAGAGAGAGACAGAGAGAGAGGGAGACAGAAAAAGATAGAGATAGAAAGAGAGAAAGAGAGAGAGAGAAAGAGAGAAAGAAAGAGAGAGATAGAGAGAGAGGGAGACAGAAAAAGATAGAGATAGAGAGAGAAAGAGAGAGAAAGAGAGAGTGACAGAGAGACAGAGAGAGAAAGAGAGATAGAGAGAGAGATAGAGAGCGAGATAGAGAGAGAGGGAAAGAGATAGAGAGAGGGAAAGAGAGAGAGAAAAAGAGAGAGATAGAGAGAGTGAAAGAGAGAGAGAAAGAGAGAAAGAAAGAGAGAGATAGCAAGAGAGAGAAAGAGAGAGAAAAAGAGATAGATCTACAGAGAAAGAGAGATATATAGAGGGAGAGAGAAATAGAGAGAGATAGAGAGGTAGAGAGATAGGTAGAGAGAGAAAGAGAGAGAGGTAGAGAGAGATAGAGAAAAAGAGAAAGAGAGAGAAAAAGAGAGAGATAGAAAAAAAGAGAAAGAGAGACCAGTATATTAGTGCTTAGTTCGTCCATCTGGTGTTAAAGTAGTCGTGTGTTCCATCCCAGCCACCAACGCCTCTGTTTCCCAACAAGAAGTGGTAGCTCAATAACTGAGATAAGAAAGGTGATACCGCCCAATAGGTCAGTGATACTGGTCCGCCACGTCGACCGTGTGTGTGTTGTCTGCTTGTGTCAATGTGGATCATGGACAAATGATAAAATATCAATAGATTCCCTGAAACAAAGTGGTATGGTCTGTGACAAGATAACTGTCAGCTACATGTTCAACTTCACGCGATTAATGCCCCTGATGACGGAGGACAGAAACTAAAACAAGCCGCCTGAAGTCCAAGGCACATTGTCTCTCTCTCTCTCTCTCTCTCTCTCTGAAACATCACAACAGCGAAATGATATTGCAACATTTGACGCAAATGATATTGCAACAATTGACACAAATGATATTTATTATCATTGTTGTTGTATCACTGTCAAGCATGCTCGCATTCTAAGGATTAGGAGAGGAAATCACAACTGACTGGTGATGATACTTTAGTAGCCTGTAAATTTTCTCAGTTATGAAACATAACTTCAGTGTAATTCTGTTATACTACATCAAACAACATTCATAAGTGATGCTATAACTTAAATTATAACAATATGTGTGGTTATATCATGATTATTTTACACAAGAAGCGGTCAAATTTGTACAACTTTGAAATCGTTTTTCCCAGAAACGTTATTGAACTAAAATATCAACAGCATAACAATTACATTTTAGAATATTCGTATTTTGTTCAGTTCCAAATGTGAACCACTCCAATGACATATCAATGTCAAGAATGAATAGAATGTTGTCTCTTCAAGAATCTTTATTTATACATGAAACAATAAACTATTTGTATTTGATAGTTTAGACAGAGGAATGCATTGGACGTTACTCAGTCATTACGGAATCCCCATAAAGTTTATTAACCTGGTAAGAACAATGTATAAAGGGATGAAATGTAATTTTGTGCACGAAGAGTAGTTTACCTAAACATTTTAATTAAGAACAGGTGTAAGGCAGGGATGCCTTCTATCTCCATTTCTCTTTCTACAGACTATAGATTGGATTATGAAAATAACACAGAACAACAGAAATGGAATCCTGTGGTCACTGACCAAGCAACTTATTGGCTTAAACTATGATGATAACATAGCTCTCGTATCACATAATCATGAACAGATGCAGGATAAAATGAGCATACTTGATGAGAGATCACAACAGATGGGACTGAAAATAAATATAGATAAGACCAAAATTATGAGAATTAATGCAGTTGGCAATAACCAAATAATAATAGGAAAAATACCTCTACTAGACGTACGAGATACATCTTAGCAGTAATATAAACAAAGAGGGAGGAACATGTAAGTAAACAAAAACAAAAAAGGGTATCAGAAGCAAGAGGAGCTTTTGTTACACTGGGAAACATGGAAGTCCAAAGAAATTATGTTAAATACAAAAATAAAATGTTCAACTCCAATGTTAAAACCAAAATATTATTGGAGAAGACAAATAGAAGTAGAGATGAAGATAGCGAGGAAGATATGGAATAATCTAAAACGAATGACAAGAAACAGAACAACTTCGAAAGTGTTTGTTGAAGACATATGCTCCACAGGAGCTGAAAGGTAGAAGAAGGCATTCATCTGGTTAGAGTCACAAGACTACACCCACGCCTGTAGTGATTCGATGAGCATGATAAGAAAAGTGGAGGCGGGATCTGTACGTATGCAATGGGTAGAGTCATTGCAGAAGTCAAATATACATGAGGTCACCTTTTTCTACGTCTCAGAACATGCGGGAGTACGGGGAAATGAAAGAGTGGACAGGTTGACTAGCTGTGCTATTGTTAAGGACGGTCAACCAATGGATAGAGCGGACATCATCAATGCCCTCCAGGAAGTGGGAAGGACACAGGACATTGACAACCATGAGTCCACGTCACTCCTGCGGATGAAAGAGATGGGAGTTAAGATGGGCACAGCCGGAAACGAGAAACTTAGTGGCCGTGTAAGAAGACTTATCAACCAACACAGAACTGGAGTCGTCAGTCGCTGGACACTGCGGGAATTGCTGAGGAGGGGATCTGAGCACCTATGGACATGTTCGAAGTGCAATGATGATGACCCACAAATAACTCAATATTTATTATAAAAACTAAAACACTACTTTAAGATTAAAACAAGCAGTTGTAGATAATATGTTCAAGGGGTCTTTTGTTGCTTTCAAACATTAATATTATGTAGAAATAATAACATAAGAAACATTGTTATAACCATATTTTGTATGTAATAACATGAAAGACATAAATAATTTGTTGTTCTTATAGTGTTGGTAGATCCTAATTCACCGGAGTCTGTAGAAATGTGGTTTTACAGAAGAATGTTGATAATACCACGGACAGCTAAGAAGAGTAATGAAAATGTACTGAAAGAGGCTAAAGCAAAAAGAGAACTAATTTCACAAATTAGGAAGAGACAATCATCATTTTTTGGCCATGCAATGAGAAGGGAACATCTGGAATATATTGTAACAACTGGGAAAATTGAGGGACAAAGAGATAGAGGGAAGCAAAGGGAGAAAATACCAGACAGCTTAAAAGAATGGCTTGGCAGAAGGTCAACAACAGAAATGATAAAGAAATGTCGAGATCGAAAATTGTGGAGAGACATGATCACCTACGCCAGTAGACCCGGTACTTGATGATGATGAGATCCTAATTAAACTCTTATTTTAAGATCCTATTTTTTATAGCAACCATCACGGGCCTAAAAAAGTGAACTTGAGAACTAGAGAAAGATAAATGATAAGACGTATACACAAGAATGATCAAATCATGAAGCGATGCGGGGTAACAACTGTTATTGTGATAAACATGGTCCAGGGTAGAAAACGTTAACTTCTAACTACACTGCGCGACGTATGTTAGCACGTAATTTCAATTCTTACTAAACTTCACGACGAATGTTTGCACGTAATTTCAACTCTCACTACACTTCATGACGTATGTTAGCACGTAATTTCACTTCCTACTACACTTCACGACGTATGTTAGCACGTAATTTCACTTCCTACTACACTTCACGACGTATGTTAGCACGTAATTTCACTTCCTACTACACTTCACGACGTATGTTAGCACGTAATTTCACTTCCTACTACACTTCACGACGTATGTTAGCACGTAATTTCACTTCCTACTACACTTCACGACGTATGTTAGCACGTAATTTCACTTCCTACTACACTTCACGACGTATGTTAGCACGTATTTTGGCTTCTCGCAACGCTTCACGATGCATGTAAGAATACATTCTGCAGAATAAAGGCTGTGTAATGTAAGTATTTACATGATTTGGGTATTGTGATTTCATTTATAGAGGTGTTGCTTTCATAACGTTTGGTGAGATTCTTCTGCTACTTATTCTTCTGCGTTTGTCTAGTGATTACACTTGACAGACTGTCATTAAATTGATACTAGTTGGCGCTGATGTGTCGCTTAATCGGTTTACTGCATAATTCGCGTCTTTCGGCATAATACATCCGGCATCAACATGGTGTTCTTTTGTTTTAACATCGGGTTGTCGGCTTGACAGGACGTATGTTAGCACTGTTATCATTGTGGGGACTGTTATCATTGTGGGAACTTTTATAATTGTGGGGACTGTTATCATTGTGGGGACTTATAATTGTGGGTACTGTTATCATTGTGGGGTACTGTTATCACTGTGGGGACTGTTATCATTGTGGGGACTGTTATCATTGTGGGGACTGTTATAATTGTGGGGACTGTTATCATTGTGGGGACTGTTATCATTGTGGGGACTGTTATCATTGTGGGGACTGTTATAATTGTGGGTACTGTTATAATTGTGGGGACTGTTATCATTGTGGGGACTGTTATCATTGTGGGGACTGTTATAATTGTGGGGACTGCTATAATTGTGGGTACTTTTATCATTGTGGGGACTGTTATCATTGTGGGTACTGTTATCATTGTGGGGACTGTTTTCAATGTGGAAACTGTTATCATTGTGGGTACTGTTATAATTGTGGGTATTTTTATCATTATGGGGACTGTTATCATTGTGGGTACTGTTATAATTGTGGGAACTGTTTTCATTGTGGGGACTGTTATCATTGTGGGGATTGTTATCACTGTGGGTCCTGTTATAAATGTGGGGACTGTTATCATTGCGGGTACTGTTATCATTGTGGGGACTGTTATAATTGTGGGGACTGTTATAATTGTTGCGACTGTTATCATTGTGGGGACTGTTATAATTGTGGGTATTTTTATCATTATGGGTACTGTTATAATTGTGGGGACTGTTTTCATTGTGGGGACTGTTATCATTGTGGGGACTGTTATAATTGTGGGGACTGTTATCATTATGGGGGCTGTTATCATTGTGGGGTCTGTTATCATTGTGGGGACTGTTATCATTGTGGGGACTGTTACCATTGTGGGGGCTGTTATCATTGTGAGAATATATAAACTGGTCTAATTTAATATTGTTGAAATAAGTATTAGATTCGCAAAACAATTTTATTAAATCTTTCTTTCTTTCTTTCTTTCTTTCTTTCTTTCTTTCTTTCTTTCTTTCACCACTTCCTTTTCTACTCGTTCGGATGCCGAGGGAGACATAATTTCATTTCTCGTCTAATGACGTTTTCACTTATTGTCAATTGATTTGTTGTTGTTGTTGTTGTGTTCGCTCTGACGAAGTCCCTAGAGACTAGGAACTGAATTTTTGTCAATTGATTTGTAACATTTCATTGATGTTATCTGTCCTTCTTACTTTAGGTCTGCATATTGGCCTTCTCCCTTTTCTTCTTTTAATACGCTCTGTATTTTACTAAACACATTTTAAATATTTAAATTCTGTAGAACACGCATGGTTATTCTAAGGAAAATGTATTAAATACAATTTGATTATTCTCATAACATTTCACGACATAAGGTGGCAGTCCGGATACATATCTAGCACAGCAATGCGGCAAAGAGGGACTATAATTTGTTCATACGTGGCCTTCTATCCGGACATGTAGCTACTGCCCCAATGTCTGAGTGATTCTGGAAACAATTTTCCCAAAGACCTCCTTCGAAACCTGGAGAGGAAAAAAAATGCAACTTTTAATAAACGAAACGAAACATTAGAATCAGTTTAATAATCGATTTATGCTGAAGATTCATATATAAATCATGCAGATCTTCACAAACTCAATAACAATCATTTCTTATTTTCTGTTACCGCTTTCAGTATCTACTTCAGTAGTATCCATTCATTCATTTGGGTGTCGTCTCCGCATCAATGGTTGGCTACCATGGAGCGTCACTAATTCATTGGGTGTCGTCTCCGCATCGAAGATTGGCTACCATGGAGCGTCACTAATTCATTGGGTGTCGTCTCCGCATCGAAGATTGGCTACCATGGAGCGTCACTAATTCATTAAGTGTCGTCTCCGCATCGAAGGTTGGCTATCATGATGCGTCACTGATTCTTTGGGTGCCGTCTCCACATCGAAGATTGTCTACCGTGGAGCGTCACTCATTCATTGGGTGCCGTCTCCACATCGAAGGTTGGCTATCATGATGCGTCACTCATTCATTGGGTGCCGTCTCCACATCGAAGGGTGGCTATCATGATGCGTCACTAATTCATTGGGTGCCGTTTCCACATCGAAGGTTGGCTATCATGATGCGTCACTAATTCATTGGGTGCCGTCTCCACATCGAAGGTTGGCTATCATGATGCGTCACTAATTCATTGGGTGCCGTCTCCACATCGAAGGTTGGCTATCATGATGCGTCACTAATTCATTGGGTGCCGTCTCCGCATCGAAGGTTGGCTACCATGATGCGCCATTCATTCTTTGGGTACCGTCTCCATGTAGAAGGTCAACTATCATGGAGCGCCATTTTAAACATTTCTCTTGTCTTGATGGTGCACGTTGTCATAGGTTATCAGTCCACTTTATTCGTGGTCTACCTCGTACCTTCCCTTCCAAAATGACGTTTACAATGGTATTATTTCTCTTCATTAGAATGGTATTATTTCTCTTCACATGTCCAATAATTTTCAGTTGCCTTTTCTGAATTGTGATAACTAGTTGTTTTTTTTTCATTTTCAGCTGATTCAAAACTTCCTTGTTTGGTTTATTTTCCTGTTTACTCAATTCTCTCCATTTTCGAATAGATCCACATTTCAAAGGTTTCAATTTTCTGCTCTGTTTTCATGTTTAATGTCCATGTTTCTTCACCATACAGGGATGTTAATTAAATATAGAATTTTGCTATTCGTAGTTTTAGTTCTGATGTTATTTGCTTTGATGTAAGTGTATAACAAAAGTAAAGGTTCCCTCCACACCTTGCTAATCGTATGGGGAATATGGTGTTAGTGACCATATGTTTCTATGACCATGGCACATTTTTGGGTGATGTGGTGAGTATCACGCCAGGCCGCCGTTACTTCCCAGAAAAATCTCTAGTACCCATTTTTAGAGGCTAGGTGAACCCCGGAGCCTTGTCAGTCCGAAAAAAAGCCCCTCACTACCGGGTATCGAACCCGAACTCTTGTGGCCAGGAAGCGAGTACATGTGAGTGTATAAATCATGTTAAAATTGCTTTTTGCCATTCCTATTCTTTTGTCTATTTCTGACATACATTTTCCATCATTTGTTATAATATGTACGCTATAGCTATATCCTTGAACTTGTTCTAGGTTCCTTCCATCTACTTCAATATCTTCTTGTATATTGTGAGCCTTTTCTCCGCTAATAATCATATTTTTTCAATAGTATGTAGATCACATAATCCAGGACCAATTAAACAAACTGCGCTGCTTCACAACCCTTCCAAACAAAGCCCATATCATATCATCATCGTCCAGTGCCATCTCCGCAAAGAAGGTTGGCTACCATGGAGCTCCAGTCTGCTCTGTCTCTTTCTACGATGATGCAGGTTTTCATAGGCTGATTTGTCCATGTTTTTATGTTACTCGTCCATGCTAGTCTTGGTCCGCCTCTGCCTCTTTTACTTTGTATTTTCCTCTCATCACATACTTTTCCAGAGAAAGCCGTGGAGAGGAATTCGAACTCATGTCAGAGGAAAGATCTTAAAATAAGTACTTGGAATGTTAGGACTCTGTATCAAGAAGGGAAATAGGAAAATCTTATTCAAGAAGCAGAACGAATAAACATAGATGTTTTAGGCATATCAGAGACAAGATGGAAAGAATGTGGGTACACACACACAGAGGACGAAAAAAATAGACATCAATATCCCATACAAACCGTAAATGCTTAAACAATACACATTCTTATCACATAATGTATTCTTCAATTCCTTCCCATAATCCTGGGGACCGTGGCAGCGCTACTATCATTCTTCTTCAGGTGTCTCTATCTTCAGTGAATCTTTGGAACTTTCTGAAATCAAGGCATCTCCACTCGTTATGGGAGGATGTTATCTTGTGATCTCTTTCTCTCTCTACCTCCTCTTCTCTCTACTTTCACAGTTCCTTGCAGAACGGTCATTTTTACAAGACCACGCGACTTTCACCGTGCATTTCTTCACAAACGTCAATAGATTATCATGTACTCCGACTTTTTGTTGCATTCTTTGGTGAACTTTCTCATTAGTCATACGATCTAAGTAAGAGATGTCCACGACCTTTCGCTAATATTTCATCTCCATCGCTTGTATTTTGCCTTCTAAGTGTCCATGTTTCGCAAGCCTATAGATAATATTGACATACTAAGGGTGGACATCAGCTTTATTTTATAGTCAATGGTTGTATTTATATCTTTCCTTTTATATGACTTCCTTTTCAAAATGGTGGAACGTTTAATGTTCTCTCGATCGCTGTAGAAAATGCATCTGGGATTTGATTAATTTCGGATCTGTGATGCAATATTCTGTGTTGAAATCAAAATGATGTTCTACTTAGCAAATCTACGCCGACGACGTGGACAAATCTGCGCCGCCGAGTACACACAGCAATGTTCCTTTATGACAAGTCAAGTATTGTTTGTAAAAGCGACCTTCACCGTCTAGTGTTGACATGCGGTTTATGTCACATTGAGTGCTGTTCAATGGCCGACGTTGGAATTGTTTGACGCAAGTTATTTACATGCTGAAACGCATTAATGTGGACTGCTCCGTCAAGTCGACCGAAGATTTTCCTCTTTGGGGAATTTGCACTGTGTTTCGTTCGTTGTACGCTAACCGTAGGGTCTGTTGTTTGATGTGTGACGGGGATAATTCGACGACTGTGTGTTTATATGTTCGGTTGCAGTCAAGAACGATGTCCTAACATCATCAAGCGCTATACATTTTTTGGCCCAAGATGACGACCATTATTTTCGGGAGGACGTGAACTTCCGGTATATGGTGGATAGGCGGCAGGAACCATTGAAGGCTATGTCTGAAAAGTGTTCCTTGTTGCAGTTTCCTCATATTCCAAGTCCGGCTTGTTGCAGGAGCTACTGAGTTAAGTGTTCTGTGCACACCGTGAGCTGTGTGTCTCATCCGTTTTGATCATGTTTCGATATTTCAATTGTTTACGATGAATGATGATATCGTATGACACGGGAACAGTTGGCTGTGTTCACTTTCTGTGCGGTTTCGCCTTATGTCTTTTGGCGTGTACTGAGACTGCTTCGATGGGGACTACAGTTACCTTTCTTTGTTTGGGAGATGAGTTAGTAATTCGGATGATTCCACTGGCACGGGCGGTTGAGCGATTATGGATTTTATTTCTTTTGCAGTGATACCGGGGCCTTCCATAACCAATAGAACCAATTTCTTTCCTAAAAGGTTTTAGTCATTCAAGGGCTGCTACAGTTTGCGCTGCATATATATTTTTTCCCCCCTCCGGTCATGGATATATACACACAAATACAGAAACCTGTCTTTTCAATAGAAACTGCCCGAAGCTGTTTTGCAGCCTTGCTTCAAGGCTAGATAATCTTCCGCTTATTAGAATGGCAGGTCCGGGTGTAGGACAAACAAGCACATTTTATCTACGTGTACCGCGTCTCTTTTCTCCTGCATTTGCTATCTTCAATATCTTTGGCTTTATTTCATTGTTAAGTGAAATCATGATACTTGATATACCTTCTCCATGTGCTGGGATTATCTTCTCAGTCTTCTAAGTTTGTCACTAATGGAGAATTCGCTAAGTGATGCCTTGCAGGCTGTCATCTCGAAACTGGTCTACCCTCAAACCGCTTCCACATAGAAGGTCATTGGAAACATTTAAAATCCACTTCAAACATCATCATCATCAAGTACCGGGCCTGCTGGCGTAGGTGATCATGTCTCTCCACAATTTTCGATCTCGACAGTTATTTATCATTTCTGTTGTTGACCTTCTGCCAAGCCATTCTCTTAAGCTGTCTGGTATTTTTTCTCTTTGCTTTTTCTCTATCTCTTCGTCCCTCAATATTCTCAGTTGTTACAATATATTCCAGTTGTTCCCTTCTCATTACATGGCCAAAAATGATTATTGTTTCTTCCTAATATTGGAAATTAGCTCTCTTTTTGATTTGGCCTCTTTCAGAACGTTCACATTATATTTCTTAGTTGTCCATGGTGTTCTCAACATTTTTCTGTAAAACCACTGTCTGTTGTCCTATTGTCCATAATTCACATCCATATATTAAGACTGACTCTACATAACATTTAAGAACTCTTTTTCTTGTCTCGATTGTCAAAAATGGATTGCATAGTACCTTCCTCATTTCTTGGGAAGCTGCATAAATGAAAAAGGACAGCCAACAGCTGAACCCAAGATCAAGAAAGAAATAGAAGTAATAAAACATGCAGCAATAAATAAAACACCAGAGATAGACAACATACCAGTATAATTAATAGCAGCAGTAGGAGAAACATGAGTTACATGGCAGCATAGACTATTCAACGCAACTACATAAAGCCCTAGACGAATAGGCCATCTTCTTATCAATATGGAAAAAGAAGGGTATCCGAGATATTGAAAGCAGTACAGTGTTATCATCCTACTCAGCCATGTAGAAAAGTCAAAAGCCAATTTAGAAAACAAGGTTAAGACCAAATATTTAAGTGGCGATCCATGATTGTACAAAGAGGTTACGACGGTGGTTTTCTGTTGCCTTCCGTCGGTTTGTTTACGGTTGACTCCGCTAGCCTTTGACTAAAAAGTCTCATCCACAAGGCAGTGGGGTTGTTTTAATTCGGGGTAACCTCCCTTAGCCTTTTACTCTCCCGTGCTCACCTGCAAGGCAGCCACAGGTTGTACTGTTTACTGCATACAGTAGCAGGTAAAATTACAAGACCTGACAATAACTTCAAATATAAATAGATCACCCAAACAATGATATCTTAAAGAAGAACATTCTCCTACCACACTTCCTCTCCCAAATTCATACTCACTGTGTAAAGAACAAACACAAGAACACAAACATAGAGATAACGCGTAGACAATAAAAGCACTCCTCTGACACTCCGAGGCCTAAATTTACTTCCGGTCTCACTAATCACGTGCTATTGTCATCAATGTCATTTCTGAGGTCTCAGTAATTACGTTCTTGTCATCAACATTATCAGTGAGGTCGCCTATAAAAGTCGATAGTTTCTACAACATAAAAAAAAGGCTATGGCCAAATGTTCAAATACAAGTGAGGGGAAAGATCAGACAAATGGTATCCCATACAAATATGAAGAAATCGTATTTCATAGGAGTGGTATTTCTAGGAAATTAAAAAGTACCGAAAGGTTAATGTACATGCTTAATGTGATGATGCTACAGCAACATGTGGGCTTGTACTCTTTGCAGTAGTGAAGGTTTTCTTGTCATAACTTAATATATAACATAACATAATATATAACATAACATAAGAATGTAAGCTTTGATTTTTGACACGATTGTGGTACAGAATAGGACGAACAAAGAGCGGAATGTGACAATACTAGTTTCGAGCACGTTGTAACAATAGTTGTGTTGTACCATGAAATAATATGGGTGTTGTAGTTTGTGACAATATGGGTGTTGTATCTTGTGACAATATGGGTGTTGTATCGTGTGACAATAAGGGTGTTGTATCTTGTGACAATATGGGTGTTGTATCGTGTGACAATATGGGTGTTGTATCTTGTGACAATATGGGCGTTGTATCTTGTGACAATATGGGTGTTGTATCTTGTGACAATATGGGTGTTGTATCTTGTGACAATGTGAGTGTTGTATCGTGTGACAATATGAGTGTTGTATCTTGTGACAATATGGGTGTTGTATCTTGTGACAATATGAGTGTTGTATCTTGTGACAATATGAGGGTTGCATCTTGGGACAATATGAGTGTTGTATCTTGTGACAATATGAGTGTTGTATCTTGTAACAATATGAGTGTTGTATCTTGTGACAATATGAGTGTTGTATCTTGTGACAATATGAGTGTTGTATCTTGTGACAATATGGGTGTTGTATCTTGTGACAATATGGGTGTTGTATCTTGTGACAATATGAGTGTTGTATCGTGTGACAATATGAGTGTTGTATCGTGTGACAATATGAGTGTTGTATCGTGTGACAATATGAGTGTTGTATCGTGTGACAATATGAGTGTTGTGACAAGTGAAGTCTTGTACCTCCACACCATCCCCACGTCATGTGATAAATATGTTCTTATCTACTTCTTCCCCGTTGCGTTTTTCAATGATGCCCATACGAACATTGCTCCTCAGTCTTAGCAATTGAGACCCTTTCATGTTTATCATCATCATCATCATCAAGTACCGGGCCTACTGGCGTAGGTGATCATGTCTCTCCACAACTTTCGATCTCGGCAGCTATTTATCCTTTCTGTTGTTGACCTTCAGCCAAGCCATTCTCTTAAGCTGTCTGGTATTTTTTTCTCTCTGCTTCCCTCTATCTATTCGTCCATCAATTTTCCCAGTTTTACAATATATTCCAGTTGTTCTCTTCTCATTACATGGCCAAAAAATGATGATTGTCTCTTCCTAATATTGGAAATTAGCTCTCTTTTTGCTTTGACCTCTTTCAAAACATTTTCATTACTCTTCTTAGCTGTCCATGGTACTCTCAACATTCTTCTGTAAAACCACATTTCTACAGACTCCAGTGATTTTCTTGTCTGTTGTCCTATTGTCCATGATTCGCATCCATATGTCAAGACTGGCTGTACATAACCTTTAAGAACTCCTTTTCTTGTTTCTATTGTCAAAAAATGGATTGCATAGTATCTTCCTCATATTTTGGAAAGCTGTTTTTGCCTGTCATGTTTATACCTCGGTGGAATCCCTGTTATACTACTATTAATGACTAATATAATGTTTCTGACACACGAATCAGAAAAAAACAAAAAAAACCTCAGCACTCAACATACAAATATCACACAGCTGGCAGGAAGTGACGACACCTACACGGTGAATTATTTTGTTCATGATGACGAGAAAAAGTATCGATATTGACGTTCCCTCTTGATGTACCACAAAACAGCTCAAACTACCTGAGACTTTTTTGCGGCAAACTACACGCTGTAAAGAGCAGCCTGCTCAACACCAAAAGGGATCAAGTCCAATTCTGAGTCCCCACATTCCTCTCACTCTCGAAATTGATATTTTATGGAAGTGGTTTCAACGTGTTGAACCAGACTCAAACATTTTCAGCTGAAGACACGTATGTGTACATGATATCTGCTCATAACTTGCGAGTTTCGAGAGATGCACAATTCCATTTTTGACCACAAAAATTTGTGAATTTTACGATACCGCAACTCCTAATCAATGTGAGAGCATAATGAAGTATATGCATTGTATCCTTCTGGAAAGATACAAATGAATGAATCAACAAAAGCATCAGTGACAAACAACCGTGCGCTACCTATTGTTATTGAGTTATTTGCGGGTCATCATTATTGCACTCCGAACATGTCCATATGTGCTCAGATCCCTTCTTCAGCGAGTCTCGCAGTGTCCAGCGACTAACGACTCCAGTTCTGTGTTGGTTGATTAGTCTTCTTATATTTATATAGGGGATAGATAATACAATCAAGCCCACTAAGTTTCTCGTTTCTGGCTGTGTCCATCTTAACTTCCATCTCATTCATCCGAAGGAGTGACATGGACTCATGGTTGTCAATGTCCTGTGTCCTTCCAACTTCCCGGAGGGCATTGATGATGTCCGCCCGATCCATTGGTTGACCGTCCTCAACAATAGCGCAGCTAGCTAACCTGTCCGCTCTTTCATTTCCCCGTACTCCCACATGTCCTGGGACGTAGACAAAGGGGACCTCATGTATTTTTGACTTCTGCAATGACTCTACCCATTGCCTACATACAGATTCCGCCTCCACTTTTCTTATCATGCTCATCGAATCACTCAGCATACATGCGTGGGTGTAGTCTTGTGACTCTAACCAGATGAATGCCCTGGTCACTGCAATCACCTCCATCGTAAAGCTACCTGTGGTCATAACGTGGCCACCACTGACGCTACCTAGACTATGTGAACTGGGAATCAAACGATTGGCATTGCCTAGAACAAGGCGATACTCAGGACACATGAAAAGGATTCTCAACCAACACCGAAGATCGCAGCACCAATTGCTGGAGTGCATTTATGATTCCTAACATTAAAATAACATAACATTTTCCATTCACTAACATAACATTTTCTCAAATGCAACACGTAATAATAATTCAAATGGTGGACGCATTGTTCTATCTAATACAAATGATATAGTTTGTAGGGCACTGTATGTAATGTAAGTAAATATGTAACTGTTCCTTTCATACCTAAAGGCGTATGAAGAATATAGGGGTCCTGCATATATTTCTCAATAACCAACAGCCCACTTTATAGGTGATGTGGTCGGCATCACGCCAAGCCGCCCTATAAAAATCCATTTTCAAAAGCGTGTTGGTCCGTCAAAAATAACCGGGCTACATCTGTAAATCTGAACAGGCCCATTGAGTAGCGAGCGCATTAACAACACGACCAACCTTCGTTCCTTCGGGAAAGCTAACTAGACTTTCGAATGGCATGACGTCACTGCAGACCAGGAACTCCCATAACAGTTCAGCTCCCCTTTCAAAGGGGACCTGATCAATCACATTTTCCTGTGAAAGTGTTGCGTTCTGCAACAGATGCTCGCAGTTCATGATGTACACTTCCGGTTCTTGTAACGACCGTCGCGTGCAACACGACTCTGATGCGCCTCGTGCCGACGCTGTGTAGACTTCATGATTAGTGAGCGTGAATCAAGAACCCCTGTCCCAACAAATGAAGTCAGGCCTCCACTTCGGTGTAACACTCGATTCAACTGCAGTCCAGCCGGTGGCGACTGGAACATACATCACACATATCTGATTATAGACTTTTAATAATGTTAAAAGAGCAATACATTCAAGTCACGTATGTGATTACTTAAATAGATACACTTTCAATATCCAATCTATCCCCTATCACAATCTCACTATACAATCTATCCCCTATCACAATCTCAATATCCAATCTATCCCCTATCACAATCTCACTATACAATCTATCTCCTATCACAATCTCAATATTCAATATGTCCCCTACTTACAAAAGAAGCAACATTTTTATGACTTGAAATTGTCAATGACCTGCAACAAACATTGTCATATCAATTTAAAGTTAAACCGCTTCAGTTTATGTGTGAGAGTCTTCAGGGGAATTTACTTTCAAACGAGGTTAACTTTGCCTTTAAAGCGTCTTGGGATTTCCAGAGTGTATCACTCATATTTTAGTACAGGTATCCCATAAGAGTGTATCACTCATATTTTAGTACAGGTATCCCATAAGAGTGTATCACTCATATTTTAGTACAGGTATCCCATAAGAGTGTATCACTCATATTTTAGTACAGGTATCCCACAGCGGATATATACCAGACGACATGCTCAAATCAATATTCATAGCCCTACCAAAGAAATCTGGTGCGATTGAATGCGATGATCATCGCACAATAAGCCTTATGAGTCGCATGACTAAGATATTACTAAGAATCATCATGCGAAGAGTGCGAAACAAAATCAGTCCAGAAATTAGCGATGAACAGTGTGGTTTTATTAGAGGTAATGGAACGAGCAATGCCATTTATATCATAAGATCTTTAAATAGAAAGAGCCATAGAGGTGAACACAGATCTATACCTATGTTTCATAGATTACACCACGGCATTTGACAAAGTAAAGTACCAAGAAATAATCAAAATTTTAGAAAGCATAAACGTAGACAGCAAAGATCTAAGAATAATAAAGAACATGTACTGGCAACAAACAGCGGCCATAAGAACTGGAAACCAATTGGGAATGTTTCAACAAATAAAACAGGGTGTTAGACAGGGTTGTGTGCTGTCACCAGATTTGTTTAATATTTATAGTGAGATTGTTTTAAGATCTACAAGGGACATGCCTAGAATAACAATTGGAGGTCATAATATAAATAATCTAAGGTATGCTGATGATACAGTCTTAATCGCTAAGAGTGAAAATGAGTTAAAGAAATGTTGAACATTATAGTGAAAGAAAGCAAAAATAAAGGACTCAGCCTTAATAGCAAAAAGACAGAGGTAATGGTAACAACAAAGAAAAGGATATCACCTTAGTGCAAAATAAAGACAAGTGGAACAATATTAAAACAGGTAAATGAATTTAAGTATTTGGGAACTTTGTTAACCTCAGACGGAAGATGTACAAAAGAGGTGAGATGCAGAATGGCTCAGGCAAATGCAGCTTTCCAAAAAATGAGGAAAATACTATGCAATCCATTTTTGACAATAAAAACAAGAAAAGAGTTCTTAAATGTTATGTAGAGCCAGTCTTAACATATAGATGCGAATAATGGACAATAGGACAACAGACAAGAAAATCACAGGGGTCTGTAGAAATGTGGTTTTACAGAAGAATGTTGAGAGTACCACGGACAGCTAAGAAGAGTAATGAAAATGTTCTGAGAGAGGTCAAAGCAAAAAGAGAGCTAATTTCCAATATTAGGAGAAAAAATCATCATTTTTTGGCCGTGTAATGAGAAGAGAACAACTGGAATATATTGTAACAACTGGGAAAATTGAGGGACGAAGAGATAGAGGGAAGCAAAGAGAAAAAATAACAGACAGCTTGAGAGAATGGCTTGGCAGAAGGTCAACAACAGAAATGATAAATAGCTGCCGAGATCGAAAGTTGTTGAGAGACATGATCACCTACGCCATTAGGCCTGGTACTTGATGATGATGATGATCCCACAAGAATGTAACACTCTTATTTTAGTACAGGTATCCCACAAGAATTTATCACTTTTATTTTAAACTTCCGGTTAATAGATAGACTTCCGGTCAATATTGTGGATAGGCTGCAGGAACCGTTGAGGCTCCGTCTGAAAAGTGTTCCTTGTTGCAGTTTCCTCATTTTAGGCGCTATAGAATTTAATGCTCTCTGCACACCGTGAGTTGTGTTTTTCATCTGGGTCACGTTTTGACATTCCAATTGTTTTAAATGAATGGTGATATTTTTGACGAAGGACAGACTGCGTTCATTGTTGGTGAGGCTACGCCTTATGTCTTTTGGCGTATGCTGTGGCTGCTATGATGGGGACTGCAACTGACTTTCTTTGTTTGGATCCTTCAATGAGATGAGATGTTAATTCGGATGATTGCACATGCGGTTGGGCCGAATAGAGTTTAGTTCGTTTGCAGTGATACCGGGGCCTTCGACTAATTACAACTACAACTACAACTACAGCTACAACTACTACTACAGCAACAACTACAACTACATCTACAACTACAGCTACAGCTACAACTACAGCTACAGCTACAACTACAGCTACAGCTAAAGCAATAGGTAAAGCTACAGCTACAACTACAGCTACAACTACAGCTACATCTACAACTACAGCTACAACTACAACTACAGCTACAACTACAACTATAGCTACAGCTACAACTACAGCTACAACTACAACTACAACTACAACTACAGCTACAGCTAAAGCAATAGCTAAAGCTACAGCTACAGCTACAACTACAGCTACAACTACAGCTACATCTACAACTACAGCTACAACTACAGCTACAACTACAGCTACAACTACAACTATAGCTACAACTACAGCTACAGCTACAACTACAGCTACAACTACAGCTACAGCTACAACTACAACTACAGCTACAACTACAGCTACAACTACAACTACAGCTACAAATACAGCTACAGTTACAACTACAACTACAGCTACAACTACAGCTACAACTACAGCTACAACTACAACTACAGCTACAAATACAGCTACAGTTACAACTACAACTACAGCTACAACTACAGCTACAGCTACAACTACAACTACAACTACAGCTACAAATACAGCTACAGTTACAACTTCAACTACAACAACAGCAACAACTACAACTACAACTACAACTACAGCTACAGCTACAACTACAACTACAGCTACAACTACAACTATAACAACAACTACAGCTACAGCTATAACTACAACTATAACTACAGCTATAACTACAACTACAACTACAGCTACAGCTACAACTACAACTACAACTATTGTAAACTTGAAGACATACGATAAGAAAAATACGTTTGCGAGACATGTGTTTTTTTCCTTGTAAAATGGACTAGACGATCACATTCACCTTCAGCATCTGGGAGAGATCCGTCCTTACCAAATAAATCTATTTTAAACTCTCGAAACTTGAATGGAAATACCAGAAAAACAACATGGAATAATCATTCATGTTGGCAATAAGCTAAATCAGATGGAAAAGACCCAAATCAAAATAACGCTGATCGTGAAAAGCACCGAAGTCAACATAAATCATGTTCCAACAAGACCGGAAACTAAAGAAATAAAAAGTGACTTCCTTCCGTCCTAATTTGCCAGTCAGAGGGAAGGGGAGATAAGTTTCCGGTCTATTACTCCTCTGTTGGCTGTTATATTTATCAGTGATTCCAATATTCCATCAATCCATCTTTTTCGTGGTCGCACCTTGGAACTGGTGTTTTCGTTGCATGTGTTAACCATTCGTTGTGTCTATATTGGATTGTTTTCTTGTATCACATGATCACACCATTTCCTATTTGCTATCACATGATCACACCATTTCCTATTTGCTATCACATGATCACACCATTTCCTATTTGCTGTCACATGATCACACCATTTCCTATTTACTGTCACATGATCACACCATTTCCTATTTGCTGTCACATGATCACACCATTTCCTATTTGCTATCACATGATCACACCATCTCCCATTTACTGTCACATGATCACACCATTTCCTATTTGCTGTCACATGATCACACCATTTCCTATTTGCTGTCACATGATCACACCATTTCTTATTTGCTGTCACATGATCACACCATTTCCTGTTTGCTGTCACATGATCAAACCATTTCCTATTTGCTGTCACATGATCACACCATTTCCTATTTGCTGTCACATGATCACACCATTTCTTTTTACTATCACATGATCACACCATTTCCTATTTGCTGTCACATGATCACACCATTTCCTATTTACTGTCACATGATCACACCGTTTCCTATTTGCTGTCACATGATCACACCATTTCTAATTAACTGTCACATGATCACACCATTTCTAATTAACTGTCACATGATCACACCATTTCTAATTAACTGCCACATGATCAAATCATTTCTTATTTGCTCTCACATGATCAAACCATTTCTTATTTGCTCTCACATGATCAAATCATTTCTTATTTGCTCTCACATGATCAAACAATTTCTTATTTGTTCTCACATGATCAAATCATTTCTTATTTGCTCTCACATGATTAAAACATTTCTTATTTGCTGTCACATGATCAAACCATTTCTTATTTGCTCTCACATGATCAAACCATTTCTTATTTGCTCTCACATGATCAAACCATTTCTTATTTGCTCTCACATTATCAAACCATTTCCTATTTGCTCTCACATGATCAAACAATTTCTTATTTGCTCTCACATGATCAAACCATTTCTTATTTGCTCTCACATGATCATTCCATTTCTTATTTGCTCTCACATGATCAAACCATTTCTTATTTGCTCTCACATGATCAAACCATTTCTTATTTGCTCTCACATGATCAAACCATTTCTTATTTGCTCTCACATGATCAAACCATTTCTTATTTGCTCTCACATGATCAAACCATTTCTTATTTTCTGTCACATGATCAAACCATTTCTTATTTGCTGTCACATGATCAAACCATTTCTTATTTGCTCTCACATGATCAAACCATTTCTTATTTGCTGTCACATGATCAAACCATTTCTTATTTGCTCTCACATGATCAAATCATTTCTTATTTGCTCTCACATGATCAAATCATTACATATTTTCTGCCACATGATCAAATCATTTCTTATTTTCTGCCACATGATCAAATCATTTCTTATTTGCTGTTTGTTTTGCGCATTGAATGCCTGGAATTATTCCTAGTTTTGAAGAAAAAAAAACTATATCTTCACTTTGATCTTCTCTTTCAGGCTCTTCGTCCATCTTCCACATATCCTTTTGGTGGTGGTTATTTTTCTGACTGTTCTCGTGCTTAGCGTCCAGGTCTGGTAGGAGAACATTGTAAGAAACATTGTGTTGTGGAGTGCCCGTTTTGATTGTATGGTTCTCTCCTTGTGAAACAGCTGTGGTGAGTACATCCTATGAGTTGGAGATTGTTGCACCTTGAGTTTTTCTTTATATTTTCTGACAAGTCACTAAACTGCCAAGATATTTCATTTCTTCATCTACTTTAAGAAAGATCCCGAACAATCGCACAAA
Source organism: Megaustenia siamemsis (assembly GCA_032433765.1). Classification (NCBI taxonomy): domain Eukaryota; kingdom Metazoa; phylum Mollusca; class Gastropoda; order Stylommatophora; family Ariophantidae; genus Megaustenia; species Megaustenia siamemsis. Next base: position 57,135,355 of record JAVIAB010000088.1, on the reverse strand, counting down.
AAAGGCAAACGTACATCTTCTTCTTATTCTTCTCCCTCTTTCCTTCCTCATTTGCCTTTCAGCGTCCAGGGGAGATATAATTTCTGTCTTTTGCTCTTCTGTTCGCCCCTGCTGCTGTTATGTTTCTTAGTGCTTCTAATATTCCATCGATTCATTTTTGTCATGGTCGACCCTTGGGTCTAGTGTTCTCGCAACGTTTTTTGATGGCTCGTTGTATTGCGTTTTGATTACTCTGCGTTGTCAAACCCTTTTATCTGTTTTTTAATGTACAAATTGTAAATATTACACCAAATCTGAACATGCCAACGAATCTCATCGACATAGCGCTGTAACAACAGACAAGCGTCCATCCATCAAGATGACATTTTTTCAAGTGTTGTGGTGTAGGGTGTCTCATTCGCTGCATAATCCGGCAATCATTCAATGGTTTTACCACTAATGGAGATATTGCTAAGAAATCTGAAACAGATTTACTTCATTTTGTGATATATGTGACGTCATTACATAAGCTGGAAGTGACCGCCATTTCTGTAGCAATAGGACAAAGATTACCAAGGTAACGTCGAGTCCCATAGCGAGTAAGACCCCCAATATAAGTCGTAAACAGTCACTAGTAGACGAAAAGACCCCCAATATAAGTCGTAAACAGTCACTAGTAGACGCGTAAGACCCCCAATATAAGTCGTAAACAGTCACTAGTAGACGCGTAAGACCCCCAATATAAGTCGTAAACAGTCACTAGTAGACGCGTAAGACCCCCAATATAAGTCGTAAACAGTCACTAGTAGACACACTCACAGATTTAAAAAATCCAAGAATATTAAATTAAATATTCTTATTTAAAAAAAAAAACCATATCTACTGGAGTAGGTGATCATGTTTCTCCATATCTTTGTGTCAGTTTTTGTTTATCAGTTCAGCCAGCTGTTGTGTTCATTATGTGCCTTTTTTAAATGTAACTTCGATTGCACATTTTCTAAAATGTCTCTATTTTACTCTATCTCAACTTCTTTGCTCATTTCTTTGTTTATCATTACAATATGTCCAAGCATTCGCCGCTCTCATTCTTCTTTTCCTTCTTATTCTTCTACTTTTTTTTAGCTCCCAGTGGTGCATAGGTCATCAACAAACACTTTCCAAGCCGTTCTGTTTCTTGCCATTCTTTTAAGATCATTCCATGTCTTCCCCATCATCTTCATCTCCTCTTCCATCTGTCTTCTCCAAGAATATTTTGGTCTTCCTCTTTGTCTTTTTCCTTGGGGATTTAAAAAAAGGACCTGCTGCGTATACTCTCAGTTGACTTCCTAAGTGTGTGTCCTATCCAGCGCCATCGTCTTCGTTGTATCTCTTTATCCACTGATATTTGATTGGTACATTTCTTTAATTCTATGTTGGCGATTGTATCATGCTCTCATTATTTGGCCAAAAATAACGATTGTATCCTGCTCTCATTATTTGGCAAAAAATAACGATTGTATCCTGCTCTCATTATTTGGCCAAAAATAACGATTGTATCCTGCTCTCATTATTTGGCCAAAAATAACTATTGTATCCTGCTCTCATTATTTGGCCAAAAATAACTATTGTATCCTGCTCTCATTATTTGGCCAAAAATAACTATTGTATCCTGCTCTCATTATTTGGCCAAAAATAACGATTGTATCCCCAACATCTTAGCAATAAGCTTCCCTCTTTTCTGTATTAGCCTCTTCTACAATCTTGTTATCGTACCAATCGTGATCGTGTTTTTCAACATTCGGAACTTCTCAACAGAAACCCCCAAAATAACTAATCTTCTGCATGTTTAAAGTTATATCGACGTGCATTATTTGCATTGTCAGGAAATAAATAATAACGTGGCATTATGTATGTCTCAATCTTTAAACAAGTTAGAGATTACATGCTTCAAGAACAAGTGGAAAATATCGGAGACTAGACACATCCAGAGATCAATAATTCACGTGACCTTCTCCAAGGATTTAACGAAAAACAGACGCTAAAGGGCAATAGTGGGTGTATTGATCGTTATGAGATGGCCATGCCGAGAAAGGGCACGCAGGACAGGGAAATGTCTTAAGAAGAAATAAATAACGACGCTTTGTTCCCTTTTGTCGTGTTTCTTGTTCAGTGGTTTTCAAATCGTGCAATTAGTTACCAATCGCTGTAGAACATCATGAGATGAAGAATGGCTCAGGCAAAAGCAGCTTTCCAAAAAATTAGGAAGATACTATGAAATCCATTTTTCACAATAGAAACATGAAAAAGAGTTCTTAAATGTTATGCAGAGCTAATCTTAATATAAGGATGTGAATCATGAACAATAGGACAACAGACAAGGAAATCACTGGAGTCTGTAGAAACGTGGTTTTACAGAAGAATGTTGAGAATGCCATGGACAGCTTAGAAGAGTAATGAAAACGTTCTGAAAGAGCCCAAAGCAAAAAGAGAACTAATATCCAATATTAGGAAGAAACGTTTTAAATTTTTTTTGATCATGTAATGAGAAGGGAACAACTGGAATATATTGTAACAACTGGAAAAAAATGATGGGCGAAAACAGAGATAGAGGGAAACAAAGAGAAAGGATATAAGACAGCTTAAGAGAATGGCTTAGCAGAAGGCTAACAACATAAATGATAAATAACTGTCGAGATCGAAAGTTGTGGAGAGACGTGATCACCTACACCAGCAGACATGTTACTTGATAAATAGCTTTCCTTATTTGGCTTTCCACAGTTAACGTTCTTCTACTGGTAGTTTACCTGGAGACCGGGTCTGTTCAAGAGTTCTTCAAAGTGCTCCTTCCATCTCTTCATTTGTTCCCTTATATTACTAAGCAAATTTCCTTTCTTATCTTTAATAAAGGCATGTATCTGTTTGTATTTTTCGCTTAATTTATGTGTGCTGTTGTACAGTTCTTTCATATTTTCTTTTTTTGTCGCTTCCTCTGCCTCTTTAGCTAGTTCATCTATACGTTTCTTTTGATCCCTTTTAATACAGCATCTTTGTTCACCTCTGTGTAAGTTTACTGTATAATGGCTTACTTCTCGTACTTCTCGTTTTGTTATATCTGCTTTCTTATTCTTTCTTTCTTTAACTTTCTCCAGTGCCTCTCTGACAACCATGTCTTATTCTTGCGTTCTGTTTTCCCTAGAGTTTCTTCACATGTCTCCATCCATATATCTTTTACGTTTCCAATAGTTTCTTATACGTATTGTATATTCTGGCTGTCGGAGAACTCTCTTTGTATAATTTGCTTTTTTGGGTAATTGTTTGATTATGTAACTGCACATGTATCTTTAATTCCTTGTTCTTTAAGAAACCCTACATTGAAATACATGTACTGTCTACCCTTATTCGTTGTAGTATATCTTTTCAATTTAAGTTTTAAGTTTGTCTATCAGAAGATGTTGATCTGGCACCACATCTGCTTCTCTATATACTTTTACATCCTGTAAGGATGACTTAAACTTATTATTAATATATATGTGGTCAATATGATTCTCTTTTCTATGATCTGGTGACAACCATGTAGCTTTATGTATTCTGTTATGTTGTAATATTGTACCTCATCAAAAGGTAGGGTTTGATCTCAACCGACGGCTTCCGGGTTCACCCAGCCGTAAATGGGTACCTGATTTTTTTTCTGGGAAAGTAAAGCGGCACGAGCTTAATACCGACCACTCTACCCCAAAAATCATGTGCTGAAGGTCTGTAAAATGTATGGTCACTAACACCATATTCCCTATACGCCACTTGGCGTGAACGGGGCTCTTTACTTTTTTTTTTACTATTGTTCCTCCTAAGTTCATTTGATTAAGAGCACAGAAGTTCACGAATATCTCTCCATTCTCATATATTTCTCCAAGTCCATGGTTTCCCATGATCTCTTCGAAGCCTCTGTTGCCCGATCCTACTTTTGCATTTAGATCTTCCATCAAGATTATAATATCCTTGGCTCGTCTTCCATCCATCTGACATTGCAACTGTTTATAGAATTCATCTTTAACTAAATCATCCTTATCATAGGTTGGTTCGTAGCATTGGATAATGTGTATTTTTATTTTTTGCTGTTGTTTTAAATGTTGCTCTTATTAGTCTTTGCGCTACTGCTTCCCATTCTACCAGTGTTTTCTGTGCTTCCTTGTTAACATTATAGCAACCCTTTCACTATGCCCCAGGTCCTGGTGTCCTGATGATAAAATCATCTCTCCCGTGTTTAACAAGGATTAACACGCAAAACTCAGTTCCTAGTCTCTAGGGACTTCGACAGATGTAAAAGTTGGCGAACGAAAAAAAGAAAAAAAAAGAAACGTTGACAATTACACGGGAGAAAGGGTGGGGGGGGGACTATCAATTCTTATACTTGGTTACAAACCTGGCAAAATACAGGGAAAGAGAAATCACGGACGACAAAAAGAGAGAATACTAGACAGCTTGGTGTCATGGCATGGAAAACAGTCAACAACGAAATTGATACGATGCACGGTGGATAGAAGATTGTGGAAGTACATAATCGCCTACGTCAACCTGTATAACACATGATGATGATGATGATGATGATGATGAGATTATTGAGAAAAGGAATTAGTTTCTTCCGTTTCCAAGATGGCGGATCTAGTCCACGTCCTCTCGATCGCTGCAGAAAATGCACCCAAGGTCTGATTAATTTCGGATCTTCATTGCACTTTTCTGCGTAAAAGTCAAAATGATGATATGCTTGATACATCTGTGTCGCTAAGGCGAGGTCGTAGGTCGACAACAGTCCGTTTTTTGACGAATCAAGTGTTGTGAGTGAGACATTCCTCCGTCTAGACTAGATCTGTGCTTTACGTCACATTAGTGCTGTTCAAGACCGTTATTGGGATTCTTTGACGCAAGTTATTTCCACGTTACACATTAATGTAAACTACTTCGTCAGTCGCAGTTTTGTCTCTTTGGGGAAGTTGCTTCGTGTTTTGTTCGTCGTAGACTGTTTACACTTGAGTAATCAGACATAAGTCTAAAGGTATCGAGATTATGAGTTTGGCGACATTGTGTCCTACGTCATCGTATTGGTTCCCTAAACCGGCCGTGCGCAAATCTTACGGTCTGCTGTTTGATGTGCAACAAGAATAAATTGACGACTGACTGTGTGTCTATATGTTCGGAATTGGAGTCATCAACGATGGCCTAACATCATCAAGTGCTACGATGATCATCATTTTCAAGAGGACGTGACTTACCGGTATATGGGGATAGGCGGCGGGAACAAATGAAGGCTATGCATGAAATGTGTTCCTTGTTGCAGTTTCCTCATATTACAAGTCGCATGTCTGTGTTAGTCACCTCTAGTGACTCGGGCAGATGGTGCTCGTAAACCTGGGAAGGCCGACCATCTAAGGGCAGAATCCCCGACAGAAAAGATCAACTGCTGCCTTGCAGGAAGATTGGGGACAATCAAAGGCTAAGGAAAGCAAACCTGAAAAAATGCTGGCTGAAATCGGATGCACTGGGCCACTGGCGCAGAACACAGTGCAACGTATTAACGGGTGTTCAGTCAGAGTGGATCTGACAGACTCTAATTGTGATGTTCTGTCTGTGGGGGCGATCAACACACTTAGCCTGACAGCTGACTTCATATGAGAGTCTGGAATCCTTACTCTGATTGAGTCCTGAACGCAGAGAGAGAGAGAGAGAGTATAAACAGAAGAGACGGGATAGGAAATAACGATACGAGAGAGTTTCTGGAGTTACAAACAGTACCATTCACACACAAATAAAGACAACTAAAATAGTCGGACCATCGAATGAGACTCTAGACAAGGCATATACTATCTTGAGGGAACGAGGAGAAATAGGAGTTAGATCGATAAAGATTAATTCAAAAATCCTATTTCAACGCGGTGGTAATGTGGACTAAACGTGAATGATGATATCAGTCTATAAGTGATCATTACATTTATGTTTAGTTTTGTTGAGCGAAAACATCATCTTCATGTACCCCGGACAACTCCACAGTGTTCAGGCCCTCTCCTCAGCACGTTCACCAGAATGAAGCAGGCCAGATACACGTTAGCGAAGGCAATGAAGATGGCTTCAGTACAAATACACGATTTCCGAGGCGCTGGAGATCTGGCCCTCAAAACTCATTGACACATCTAAGGAAATGGATATCAGGTGGCCGGGCGTCTATTATTCTCACCCTCGCCGTGGCTGTATTCTTCTCACCCATTACCGTAGCTATATTCTTCTCACCCATTACCGTAGCTATATTCTTCTCACCCTCGCCGTGGCTCTATTCTTCTCACCAATTACCGTAGCTATATTCTTCTCACCCATTACGGTAACTATATTCTTCTCACCCATTACGGTAACTATATTCTTCTCACCCATTGCCGTAGCTATATTCTTCTCACACCTTACCGTAGCTCTATTTCATCCCTTACCGTAGCTATATTCTTCTCACCCCTCAACATGGTCACCTTCTCACCCCTCACAGTGATCACCTTGTCACCTCTTACCGTGATCACCTTCTAACACCTTAACGTGGTTAGCTTCTCACCCCTCGCCGTGGTCACCTTCTCACCCCTCACCGTGGTCACCTTCTCACCCTTCACAGTGGTCACCTTGTCACCTCTTACCGTGATCATCTTCTCATCCTTCGCCGTGATCCCCTTCTCACCACTCGTCGTGGTCACCTTCTCGCCTCTCACCGTGGTCATCACTACATACATGACCCCACCCTTTGCTATCAGTATCGCTGGAGCAACATTCATGGCTACAACCATCTTCTAAACTCCTCCCAGCTGCTGCTTTCCGCTAGGAACTGACCAAGTTAAGACCTGTCAATCATTCCTGTCGTCCAATCATTTCTTCTGTTACAAAAACATGTTTTGATCAATCCACGTTTCCCGTAAGAGAAATTTGACCAAGTTTGATAAGCGTGATTTGGGGACATTGAATCTTCTTCGCGGTGATCAAGAGGTCTTTCTGTGGTTCTGTGTAGTGTCTTATATTGTTTTGAACCTTTTCAATTGTCTTTCTGTGGTTCTGTGAGTGTCTTATATTGTTTTGAACCTTTTCAATTGTCTTTCTGTGGTTCTGTGTAGTGTCTTATATTGTTTTGAACCTTTTCAATTGTCTTTCTGTGGTTCTGTGTAGTGTCTTATATTGTTTTGAACCTTTTCAATTGTCTTTCTGTGGTTCTGTGTAGTGTCTTATATTGTTTTGAACCTTTTCAATTGTCTTTCTGTGGTTCTGTGAGTGTCTTATATTGTTTTGAACCTTTTCAATTGTCTTTCTGTGGTTCTGTGAGTGTCTTATATTGTTTTGAACCTTTTCAATTGTCTTTCTGTGGTTCTGTGAGTGTCTTATATTGTTTTGAACCTTTTCAATTGTCTTTCTGTGGTTCTGTGAGTGTCTTATATTGTTTTGAACCTTTTCAATTGTCTTTCTGTGGTTCTGTGAGTGTCTTATATTGTTTTGAACCTTTTCAATTGTCTTTCTGTGGTTCTGTGAGTGTCTTATATTGTTTTGAACCTTTTCAATTGTCTTTCTGTGGTTCTGTGTGGTGTCTTATATTGTTTTGAACATTTTCAATTGTCTTTCTGTGGTTCTGTGAGTGTCTTACATTGTTTTGAACCTTTTCAATTGTCTTTCTGTGGTTCTGTGTGGTGTCTTATATTGTTTTGAACCTTTTCAATTGTCTTTCTGTGGTTCTGTGAGTGTCTTATATTGTTTTGAACCTTTTCAATTGTCTTTCTGTGGTTCTGTGTAGTGTCTTATATTGTTTTGAACCTTTTCAATTGTCTTTCTGTGGTTCTGTGAGTGTCTTATATTGTTTTGAACCTTTTCAATTGTCTTTCTGTGGTACTGTGTAGTGTCTTATATTGTTTTGAACCTTTTCAATTGTCTTTCTGTGGTTCTGTGTAGTGTCTTATATTGTTTTGAACCTTTTCAATTGTCTTTCTGTGGTTCTGTGTAGTGTCTTATATTGTTTTGAACCTTTTCAATTGTCTTTCTGTGGTTCTGTGTGGTGTCTTATATTGTTTTGAACCTTTTCAATTGTCTTTCTGTGGTTCTGTGTAGTGTCTTATATTGTTTTGAACCTTTTCAATTGTCTTTCTGTGGTTCTGTGTAGTGTCTTATATTGTTTTGAACCTTTTCAATTGTCTTTCTGTGGTTCTGTGTAGTGTCTTATATTGTTTTGAACCTTTTCAATTGTCTTTCTGTGGTTCTGTGTGGTGTCTTATATTGTTTTGAACATTTTCAATTGTCTTTCTGTGGTTCTGTGTAGTGTCTTATATTGTTTTGAACCTTTTCAATTGTCTTTCTGTGGTTCTGTGTAGTGTCTTATATTGTTTTGAACATTTTCAATTGTCTTTCTGTGGTACTGTGTAGTGTCTTATATTGTTTTGAACATTTTCAATTGTCTTTCTGTGGTTCTGTGTAGTGTCTTATATTGTTTTGAACCTTTTCAATTGTCTTTCTGTGGTACTGTGTAGTGTCTTATATTGTTTTGAACCTTTTCAATTGTCTTTCTGTGGTACTGTGTAGTGTCTTATATTGTTTTGAACCTTTTCAATTGTCTTTCTGTGGTTCTGTGTAGTGTCTTATATTGTTTTGAACCTTTTCAATTGTCTTTCTGTGGTTCTGTGTAGTGTCTTATATTGTTTTGAACCTTTTCAATTGTCTTTCTGTGGTACTGTGTAGTGTCTTATATTGTTTTGAACCTTTTCAATTGTCTTTCTGTGGTTCTGTGTAGTGTCTTATATTGTTTTGAACCTTTTCAATTGTCTTTCTGTGGTTCTGTGTAGTGTCTTATATTGTTTTGAACCTTTTCAATTGTCTTTCTGTGGTTCTGTGTAGTGTCTTATTTTGTTTTGAACCTTTTCAATTGTCTTTCTGTGGTTCTGTGTAGTGTCTTATATTGTTTTCAACCATTTCAATTGTCTTTCTGTGGTTCTGTGTAGTGTCTTATATTGTTTTCAACCTTTTCAATTGTCTTTCTGTGGTTCTGTGTAGTGTCTTATATTGTTTTCAACCTTTTCAATTGTTATAGTTATAGTTAGTCGAAAGCCCCGGTATCACTGCAAACGAATGGAAATCCATAATTGCTTAACGGCCCGAATCAGTGCAATCATCCGAATTAACATCTCATTGAGTATTTAAACAAAGAAAGGTAGCTGCAGTCCCCATCGTAGCAAACACAGCACACGCCGAAAGACATAAGGCGCATTATAGCACCGACAGTGAATGCAACTGAAATGTTCTTCGTCATACGATATCATCAATCAGACAGAAATAAACGTCTTTATTTTCTAGATTGTCCATTTTTGTCAAGTTCACTTGTTTTATTTAAGTCAAGATTCTTGGAGTTTGCACTGCTGGAAAACATTTCAGATTTGGATTTCTACTTAGAGGCTCCACATATTTAACTCTTTCCGTACGGACGCTTTTTATCAATGCAATGGACAAGATTTCAGAGACAGCATTTTTCATGGTTTTAAGAATCAATCTACATATTTATATTTATTTAACATATAAAAATATTATATGCGAATTTTTAGATAATTGAACAAGGTATTAGATTTCACCAATACCAAGATGATACAAGACATGTAAAAAGAATATGGTTTGGTGATGGCTCACACTAAGCAAACTGAGAGTGATGCACAGTGCGGCGAGACGTACGGAAAGAGTTAAACTGGGCACTTCAATGAAACAGACAAATATTTGGTGCCGAAGATCTAAGTCAATACAAGTAAGAACGATAAGTCATCGGCGGTTTCTGATATATGGAAGTGAATCATGGACAGAAGACAAACAAATTAAAAGATGATCAGAGGCCACAGAGATGGCGTTTCTTAGAAGAATATTGAGAGTTCTCTGTACAGATAAAAAGATCAAAGTGGAAATTCTCAACAAGGCCAACACAAAAAGAGAGCTCCGATAAAAAATAAATAACAAATCGCAATTTTTGGGTACATGATGAGAAGAAGTATAAGTTTTAATACTTGGTTAAAACTGGCAAAATACAATGGAAAGAGAGATCGCGGACATCAGGGAGTGAGATACTGGATAGGTTGATGTCGTGACACAGTAAACAATCAACAACAGAATTGATACAATGCAGTGACAGAATATTGGGAGGGCAAGATCGCTTGCACCATCCATTATGATACATGATGATGATGATAATTCAGAGTTGAAGTCAATCAATGGTAATCCCTACCTCAACGTGAGTCCTACTGTAGATGTTAATTTACTTATCTAAACGTCTGTCCTAATGTAGATGTCAATTTAGCTAGAAATAAAGAATAGCAATGGCAGGTATTTGCAACTGGGTATGAACAGTGGATTCGATCAAAATCTACGTGCAGACCAGAGCCTCATCTGTTACATGCTGAACAACCTTTGACCTTTCTATCTCAGACTCATCTGGAGGTCAATTCCTGGGAGTCATGACCTAGGCGCTCTACTCACTCAGTGTCATGATCGAAACACTTGTTGAAATGGCACTCATCTGTGAGGTGATTGACTCTGTATAAAGAGCTTCTTATCATTATTGTGTCCCCAATGTTGAGAGTTTCCTTATTGAGTTATTTGCGGGTCATCTTCACTGCACTCCGAACATGTCCATAGGTGATCAGATCCCCTCCTCAGCAAGTCTCGAAGTGTCCAGCGACTGACGACTCCAGTTCTGTGTTGGTTGATAAGTCTTCTTACACGCCCACTAAGTTTCTCGTTTCTGGCTGTGCCCATCTTAACTCCCATCACATTCATCCGAAGGAGTGACGTGGACTCATGGTTGTCGAAGTCCTGTGTCCTTTCGACATCTCAGAGGACATTGTTGAGCGAGAGTGTCCTTGTTTTCTTGTAACATTTCCTTGTACCTTTCATTAAAGGAGAAATGTTCATTCAGACAGAAGGTCGCCATTAATGAACTCCAGCAATTGGTTAAAGACCATCTCAACTGTCTTGATCGCTGTAGTCTCGATGCAATCTGCACCTCACAACTAGGAGGCATTTGGTTCAAACTTTATTAAGAACAATCAATCTTTTTCTCTTGCATTGAATTCTATTTTCAAGTTAGGGAAGATCATGAACCTAGTCTTAGCGGAGACGAAAACATACTCCCTGTTCAACATGATCACGTAAAAGGACCGGCTTGTTGTTTGATGATCTATACCAGTTGATTGTTGGGATTTCTGATAGGGATCATTATCATGTTAAAATATCGGTTGTACAGACGATGAAGTCCTTCCAGAGTTCTCGGTCCTCAGAGTATCGTATCAATTCTGTTGTTGACCGTGCCACCACGCCAAGCTATTTGGTATTTTCTCTCTTTGTCGCTGAGATCATTCTTTCCTTCCATATTTCCAGCTCTTACCAGCTATCGCCAACTTTCTTCTTCTCATGATGTACCCAATAAATGTACCCAATAAATGTACCCAATAAATGTACCCAATAAATGTACCCAATAAATGTACCCAATAAATGTACCCAATAAATGTACCCAATAAATTTACCCAATAAATGTACCCAATAAATTTACCCAATAAATGTACCAAATAAATGTACCCAATAAATGTACCCAATCGATTGCTTCTTTCTGATGGTTTTTTTTTCAGGAGCTCTCTTGTTGTGTTGGGATGCAGTTGTTGTAATGTTTTGGATACATTTGTTGGAATTTTTGGGATACATTTGTTGAAATCTTTTGAAATAAATTGTTGGGATGTGTCGTATACATTTGATTGAATCTTTTGAATGCATTTGTTGGGATGTGTCGGATACATTTGTTGGAATCTTTTGAAATCAATTGTTGTGATGTGTCGTATACATTTGATTGAATCTTTTGAATTCATTTGTTGAGATGTGTCGGATACATTTGTTGGAATCTTTTGAATTCATTTGTTGGGATATTTCGGAAATGTTTCTTGGAATGTTTGGATATATTTGTTGAGATATTTCAGGTAAATTTATTGGATTCTTGAGATGCATTTGTTTATTGGATTCTTGAGATGCATTTGTTGGAGTTGGAATGTTTGGATATATTTTTGGGAGGGTTACATTTGTTGTGATATGTGGGATACATTTCGACAAAGAAAAATAGCATTTAAACGATTGTTCACAAAAATCAACATCGCCAATGCTGCAAAGCTCGTGCACTTTCACGAGAGCTTCCTGTGCTGTCATCATTACAAATTCATCATTATAAAAATCATTGACATCTATCACCATTGTTGTCCAACAAGGAAGTAACTCCAGAGGCAAAACGGGCACTCTACAATACAATTAGCTGAGTGGCAGTGTACCAAGCGTTCGGCTTCTCGTGGGAAGGAGCAGTGCCATGGAGTAAGGGTTCGATCATGCTTCGGACCATATATTGTTCTTTATTTCTTTCTGTTGTTGTTTATTTGTAATTTTTTTCTGAGTGCTAACACATACCTCTTCCTTCTATGATTCCCAATTATCGCCTCGGAAGTTTCCCTATATCATAATATTTATTTATTATTATTTGTCTCCACTCTACAATACAATATACATCCCAATATTGTGCTACCAATGCCAGTCCTGGACCCTAGATGCAAGAACAGCAAGAAAAATAACCTCTACTGAGATTAAATGTGTTAGACGAATGACAGGAAACAGTCTGAGAGATAAGATCAGAAATGAAGAACTGAGAAAAATGCTAGGAACAACCCCCGTCATAGAATATATAAAGAAACAACAGATAAAATGGTTTGGCCACGTGACTATGCAAAATGATCAAAATATAACACAACAATGTGCCTTTTTGCTTTGTATGTGTCTTGTCTTGTATATGCCTTGTATGTACCTTGTTGTCTCGTATGTGCCTTGTATGCCCCTTGTTGCCTTGTATGCACCTTGTTGCCTTGTATGTCCCTTGTTGCCTTGTATGCACCTTGTTGCCTTGTATGTGCCTTGTATGCACCTTGTTGCCTTGTATGTGCCTTGTATGCACCTTGTTGCCTTGTATATGCCTTGTATGTGTTATAGGCATAACGCCGCGATGGCTTTTAACGAGGTGAAATCAAAACCAGTTGTCGTCAAACAGAGTAGCAACTTTATTTACATGAAACTGTCGACATGGCTGTACAAAATATTGATATCATTCACATTTCTTCCACATATGAAACTGTCGACATGGCTGTACAAAATATTGATATCATTCACATTTCTTCCACATATGAAACTGTCGACATGGCTGCACAAAATATTGATATCATTCACATTTCTTCCACATGAACAAAAACCATCAGTTGGTAACATGACTAATGCAGTTGATGACCAGCGAGAGAGAGAGAGTTTTCTCTGCTCCCAACTATTTATACCACCCTCCTATTCACTATCCCAGAATCCTCCGTAACCAATCATTTTTAATCTTCTATCCCTTGTTTACTATGCATACCCACTACGTCACTCCTAGAACATTCCAGATCCTTCTGTCTTAACCCTTTGACCTTGACCCTATCTAGGTCTGTTTCTAGCATAACTGCCCACACCCAGTGTCCTTCATGCTTTCACGACTTCCCACTAACTGCACGCCCTCTTGGAGGTATACCCTTACACCTATCTAATATATAAATCTATCATACCTAGTCTCTCCCGCTAAATACACTCAAAAGTTGGCTATTTACTATTACATATGTACCTTGTTGTCTTGTATGTGCCTTGTTGTTTTGTATGTACCTTGTTGTCTTGTATGTACCTTGTTGTCTTGTATGTACCTTGTTGTCTTGTATGTGCCTTGTTGTCTTGTATGTACCTTGTTGTCTTGTATGTGCCTTGTTGTCTTGTATGTGCCTTGTTGTCTTGTATGTACCTTGTTGTCTTGTATGTACCTTCTTGCCTTGTATGTGCCTTGTACGTACCTTGTTGTCTTGCATGTACCTTGTTGCCTTGTATGTGCCTTGAATGTGCCTTGTATGTACCTTGTTGTCTTGTATGTGCCTTGTTGTCTTGTATGTACCTTGTTGTCTTGTATGTACCTTGTATGTGCCTTGTTGCCTTGTATATGCCTTCTCTTGTATACGCCTTGTATGTGCCTTATTGCCTTGCATGTGCCTTGTTGCCTTGTATGTGCCTTATCTTGTAAATGCCTTGTTGTCATGTATGTGCCTAGTTGCCTTGTATATGCCTTGTCTTGTATACGCCTTGTATATGCCTTGTCTTGTATACGCCTTGTATGTGTCTTATTGCCTTGCATGTGCATTGTTGCCTAGTATGTCACCTTATTGCCTCATATGTGCCCTGTAAGGTATCTAAGCTAGTGCTTCGGGAAGTTTCAGAACCAATGTGTCCGACACAAGTTAATTAGATATACAGAAGGCAGACATTATATAGATATACAGAAGGCACACATTAAGTAGATATACAGAAGATACAAATTAATTAAATATACAGAAGACACAAGTTAATTAGATATATAGAAGGCACACATTAATTAGATATACAGAAGGCACAAATTAATTAGATATACAGAAGGTACAAATTAATTAGATATACAGAAGACACAAGTTAATTTGATATACAGAAGGCACAAATCAGAAAAATCGCAAATGAATACACTGCTCATTTCAAAGAGGGATACGCAGCTACGAGAGTTGGTAAACTTGTTTCACGTGGTCGCATTTTGGATAAAAGATCGACATCCACATTTGCGAACATCTCAAGGCAGTCATTGATTGGATACTTGCCATGGTTGTCAGTGTTGATGTTTTCTTCTGACTGCAACAATTACAAAGGAAGGTCAAACAAACAAGAATGACAATTTGCACGAACGAGCGAGCGAGTGATTAGGGCAGTCAACAAGGTAATGAAACCATGAATGTAACCACGCTTTGGCATCTAATCAATCGTAGCACCTATCGTTTCACGCAGAGACCTGCAATGCCAAAGTTAACAACATTCTTAAGTAAAGAACTAAATGAAAACCACAACACTTTCTTGGGAGACGCGATCGCTTAGTGGTTAGTGAACTGGACTACAAAGGACAAGAGGTAGGGTTCGATCACAAACTGACGGCTTCCGCGTTCACCCAGCCTTAAATGGGAGCAGTCATTAGCTACTGGGAAATTCTCAAACAACCATATACAAGGAAACGAACGCGCAGACAAATTAGCTAAAGAGGGAGGGAGATTACCACAATAGAACCATCTGGTCAGCTACGACGAAGCCAAATCCATCATCAAAGGCCAGTCGCATGAAAAATAGAAACGAGAACACCCAAAGCACAACGAGAGTGACGGATACCACCAACTATCAAGGAGGGATCAAGTCATCATACTTCGCCACGCACTGGCCACAATAGAATGAGAGACCACGTGTTCAACAAACTCAAAATAGGCACTATGCCACTGTACACTGGATAACATGACAACAAAACATGTTCTACAGGATTGCCCCAGTACACAGACCTGAGAAGGACAATGTGGTCTACGCCCACCTCCCTGGAAGAGAAACTACACGGGCCAACCGAATCACTTAAACAGACAGCTGCCTTCATAAGAGAGCCCGGAATCCTAGTCTGAATGAGCCATGATCGCAGAAGAAGAGGAAGATATGATATAGGAACAGGATTTTTTTCTGAGAAAGTAAAGAGGCATGGGCGTACAACCGACCACATTATCCCAAAAATCATGTGCTCAGGGTCTATACAAATTATGGTCACTAACACCATATCCCCTACACGCCACTTTGCGTGACGGGGCTATTTACATTTACTACTCCTTACAACACTAACAGGCGGGAGATCCTATTTGGAGTTTCAGTGTGACTTTCAAGATTGGCTCTATACTCATAACTGGATGAACATTAAAGATAATTATTTAGCAAAGATGTTGTTATTTACAAACAATTGTCTGTCCTTGGATCCTCAAATCCCATGAAATGGCGTCTTTTCGTGTCAGAAGTTGAATACCGCTGGTCTAGCGAATGCGCCAGAAGCAACACTGGGTCGGTGTTGCATAAACAACTTCTGAGATGTTTAGGCTGTGTTTTGTTAGTTCAAGAGGTAGCATGTCGAGAAATAGGATAACTTGGTAATTACACAGAGAAACATGGCTACTACAGGGAAGATGGGCTTTTTCTGTTTGTTGTTGACCATCATCAGACTTTCGTCTACTGTACTTTTGAGCAAACAATAATCATTTATGTTTTTGAGGACAATTCAACGAAATAAAAGTAAACTCGACATAAAGACTGGCAGGTAAGGCGCCTTAGTCTATGAAACTGTTGTCCTAGACGAGGCAACTTGGAATACAGAATACCTGTGTCTTGCTCATCTCCCTCATCTACTACCTCTTAACTGCTCACCTACGTTTTTCCACAAACACATTTCAGTCTGACTTATATCACGCAGTTCTCTTAAGATTGCTCCATGTCTACACTGTCCCCCTCATCTCTGTTTCCACCTCTATTCTCCATGTCTTCACTGCACCCTCATCTCTGTTTTCACCTCTATTCTCCATGACGTCACTGTCCCCCCCCTCTCTGTTTTCACCTCTATTCTCATGTCTTCACTGCCCCCCTCATCTCTGTTTTCACCTCTTTTCTCCATGTCTACACTGCCCCCCTCATCACTCTTTCCATCTCTATTCTCCATGTCTACACTGTCCCCCTCATCACTCTTTCCATCTCTATTCTCCATGTCTACACTGTCCCCCTCATCACTCTTTCCATCTCTATTCTCCATGTCTACACTGTCCCCTCATCTCTATTTCCACCTCTATTCTCCATGTCTTCACTGCCCCCCTCATCTCTATTTCCACCTCTATTCTCCATGTCTTCACTGCCCCCCTCATCTCTATTACCACCTCTATTCTCCATGTATTCACTGTCCCCCTCATCTCTATTTCCACCTCTATTCTAAATGTCTTCACTGTCCCCCTCATCACTCTTTCCACCTCTATTCTCCATGTCTACACTGCCCCCCCTCATCTCTCTTTCTACCTCTATTCTCCATGTCTACACTGCCCTCCTCATCACTCTTTCCACCTCTATTCTCCATGTCTACACTGCCCTCCTCATCACTCTTTCCACCTCTATTCTCCATGTCTACACTGCCCCCCTCATCACTCTTTCCACCTCTATTCTCCATGTCTACACTGCCCCCCTCATCTCTATTTCCACCTCTATTCTCCATGTCTTCACTGCCCCCCTCATCTCTATTACCACCTCTATTCTCCATGTCTACACTGCCCCCCTCATCACTCTTTCCACCTCTATTCTCCATGTCTACACTGCCCCCCTCATCTCTCTTTCCACCTCTATTCTCCATGTCTACACTGCCCCCCTCATCTCTCTTTCCACCTCTATTCTCCATGTCTACACTACAAAGCAGCAGGACCTGAAAGCATACAGATAGAGATGATACAGGCACTTGAAGATTTTGGCATTGAAGTGATTACAGACATATGCAACGACATATACCACACAGGATACATACCAAATGAACTAAAAACATCAACTTTCATTGCATTGCCTAAAAAGAATGGTGCAGTTGAATGCAGTGACTTTAGAACAATAAGCCTAATGAGCCATGTTACAAAAATCTTGCTAAAAGTTATACAAGGAAGGATTCAGAATAAAATCAATACTGAATTAGATGAGCAGCAATTTGGATTTAGGAAAAATAGCGGGACAAAAGAAGCCATATTCTGCATGAGAACATTAATCGAAAAATACACAGAAGTAAACAAACCAATATATGCCTGCTTCATAGACTACACCAAAGCTTTTGATAGAGTACACCACAAACAACTTATAGAATGCCTAAAAGAGATACATCTAGATGACATGGATATACGACTAATATGCAATCTATACTGGGAGCAAACAGCAATAATAAAATATAACAAAGAGTTCTCTACACCCATTGATATAAAAAGAGGAGTAAGACAAGGATGCATCCTATCACCAAGCTTGTTCAATCTATACACTGAGCAAATCTTTAAAAACATCATAGAGATGCCAGGCCTACAAATTAATGGAAAGATAATCAATAACCTAAGATATGCTGACGATACTGTACTACTAGCAGAAAATCCTAAAGACCTACAACAATTACTTAATGAAATAAACACGACAAGCAAAAAATATGGACTAGATATGAATATCAAAAAGACTAAAACTATGATCATAAACAAAGAAAATACTCAAAACCCACAAGTGGATATCAAAATTGAAGGAATAGACCTTGAGACAGTTCAGAACTATAACTACCTTGGACATACTATAACCAGTGATGGAAAATGTACAACTGAAATAAACAAAAGAATAGGAATGGCAAAAAGTAATTTTAATGTCATGAAGGACATACTAACATCAAAACAAATAACACCAGAACTAAAACTAAGAATAGCAAAATGTTACATCTTCTCAATATTCCTATATGGTGCTGAAACATGGACATTAGACAAGAAAACAGAACAGAGAATTGAAGCCTTTGAAATGTGGATATATAGAAGAATAGGTAGAATTGGATGGAAGGAAAAGAAAACAAATGACAAAGTCTTAAAACAACTAAAAATGAAAAGAGAACTTCTGAACACAATTAGAACAAGACAAATGCGATTCTTAGGCCATGTTAAAAGACACAACAGCCTACTGAAAGTGATCCTGGAGGGGAAAATACAAGGTAAAAGAGGCAGAGGCAGACCAAGATTAACATGGACGAGTAACATCAAAAGATGGACAAATCAACCGATGACAACCTGCACCATCAAAGCAAGAGATAGAGCAAAATGGCGCTCCATGGTAGCCAACCTTCGTTGCGGAGACGGCACTCAATGATGATGATGATTCTCCATGTATTCACTGTCCCCCTCATCTCTATTTCCACCTCTATTCTCCATGTATTCACTACCCTCCTCATCACTCTTTCCACCTCTATTCTCCATGTCTACACTGCCCCCCCTCATCTCTCTTTCCACCTCTATTCTCCATGTCTACACTGCCCCCCTCATCTCTCTTTCCACCTCTATTCTCCATGTCTACACTGTCCCCCTCATCTCTCTTTCCACCTCTATTCTCCATGTCTTCACTGCCCCCCTCATCTCTATTACCACCTCTATTCTCCTTGTCTTCACTGTCCCCCTCATCACTCTTTCCACCTCTATTCTCCATGTCTACACTTCCCCCCTCATCTCTCTTTCCACCTCTATTCTCCATGTATTCACTGTCCCCCTCATCTCTATTTCCACCTCTATTCTCCATGTATTCACTGTCCCCCTCATCTCTATTTCCACCTCTATTCACCATGTAAATGTTGGCCTTACCAGTTGGCTCCTCCTCTGCCGAATGACAAAAAAGACCCGCCGTGTAATACTCTTGACTGCCGTTGTGCGTGTCCTATCTATAGCAGTCACAGTCTAATACACGCTAAGTAGGCAGTCACAGTCTAATGCACGCTAAGTAGGTAGGCATAGTCTAATACACGCTAAGTAGGTAGTCACAGTCTGATACAAGCTAAGTAGGTAGTCACAGTCCAATACACGCTAAGTAGATAGTCACAGTCTAATACACGCTAAGTAGGTAGTCACAGTCTAATACACGCTCAGTAGGTAGTCACAGTCTAATACACGCTAAGTAGGTAGTCATAGCCTAATACACGCTAAGTAGGTAGTCACAGTCTAATACACGCTAAGTAATTAGTCATAGCCTAATACACGCTAAGTAGGTAGTCATAGTCTAATACACGCTAAGTAGGTAGTCATAGTCTAATACACGCTAAGTAGGTAGTCACAGTCTAATACACGCTAAGTAGGTAGGCATAGTCTAATACACGCTAAGTAGATAGTCACAGTCTAATACACGCTAAGTAGGTAGTCACAGTCTAATACACGCTCAGTAGGTAGTCACAGTCTAATACACGCTAAGTAGGTAGTCATAGCCTAATACACGCTAAGTAGGTAGTCACAGTCTAATACACGCTATGTAGGTAGTCATAGCCTAATACACGCTAAGTAGGTAGGCATAGCCTAATACACGCTAAGTAGGTAGTCATAGTCTAATACACGCTAAGTAGGTAGTCATAGTCTAATACACGCTAAGTAGGTAGTCATAGCCTAATGCACGTTAAGTAGGTAGTCATAGCCTAATACACGCTAAGTAGGTAGTCATAGCCTAATACACGCTAAGTAGGTAGTCATAGCCTAATACACGCTAAGTAGGTAGTCATAACCTAATACACGCTAAGTAGGTAGTCATAGCCTAATACACGCTAAGTAGGTAGTCATAGCCTAATACACGCTAAGTAGGTAGTCACAGTCTAATACACGCTAAGTAGGTAGTCATAGCCTAATACACGCTAAGTAGGTAGTCACAGTCTAATACACGCTAAGCAGGTAGTCATAGTCTAATACACGCTAAGTAGGTAGTCACTGTCTAATACACGCTAAGTAGGTAGTCATAACCTAATACACGCTAAGTAGGCAGTAACTGTAACAGCCTAATACACGCTAAGTAGGCAGTCACAGCCTAATGCACGCTAAGTAGGTAGTCATAGTCTAATACACGCTAAGTAGGTAGTCATAGTCTAATACACGCTAAGTAGGTAGTCATAGCCTAATGTACGTTAAGTAGGTAGTCATAGCCTAATACACGCTAAGTAGGTAGTCATAGCCTAATACACGCTAAGTAGGTAGTCATAGCCTAATACACGCTAAGTAGGTAGTCATAGCCTAATACACGCTAAGTAGGTAGTCATAACCTAATACACGCTAAGTAGGTAGTCATAGCCTAATACACGCTAAGTAGGTAGTCGTAGCCTAATGCACGCTAAGTAGGTAGTCATAGCCTAATACACGCTAAGTAGGTAGTCATAGCCTAATACACGCTAAGTTGGTAGTCATAACCTAATATACGCTAAGTAGGTAGTCATAGCCTAATACACGCTAAGTAGGTAGTCATAGCCTAATACACGCTAAGTAGGTAGTCATAGCCTAATACACGCTAAGTAGGTAGTCATAACCTAATACACGCTAAGTAGGTAGTCACAGCCTAATACGCGCTAAGTAGGTAGTCATAGCCTAATACACGCTAAGTAGGTAGTCATAGCCTAATACACGCTAAGTAGGCAGTCACAGCCTAATACACGCTAGGAATGAGGAATGAAGTAATGTCCCATGTCATCATCATTTTGATATAAACGTGTTAATTATTTTCCTGTAGTTTCTGTCTACTTTGGTTCACATCATGTGAAAATTAAAAAAAAACATCGGAAGAATAATATGAAGGAACGAGAGACACAGTGAAGACAACGACTAAAATAATTAACGATACTATAACATGTAAAGAGATAAACTGAATGGAAACAAACACAAGAAGAATATTTGTATGTCATGATCGCCAATACTTATCAACACGGCACAAGATGCTGCCGATGAGAGTCAAGACACCAGAGCCAAGTAAGAGCGAAACCAGATGGTATATATTGGACACATTTTACAATGGGGGGAGAGGCGGTGCCCGAATCGATGACTTGCGCTCCAATCACGAATATACGTGTGTGAATCACGGTTGAGTCTATCTACGTCGTGAGTGAAAGAAAAGCTCAGGCTCGACCATCTCTCATCGACTGCACTGGGCAAGCGGCCTTTTTTAACCGGTTAGATAAATTCGTTCCATTCCCCCCCCCCCCCCCCCCCTTTTCTTCCTTTTCTACCCCTTTGGCAGAACTCAGAAATTCCGTTAATATTTATCTTTTATTTAGAGGACAGCAACGATAGCAAGGAAGGCATACCTTGAACAAAGTGAGACGGTGACCACATCTCCATACTTAGCAAAGAGACGGTTTGCGTAAAGTTTTGATAATTAACAACCGAAGCCAGATAAAATTGAAAATAGTACAGTTCCATTTGGTATGTTAAATTGAGATCTAGAGAACGATTTATAACGATAGATAACAGTAAAAAAAAAAAACAAGTTGAGGAATGTAAATACTTAGGAAGTCTGGTGACAAACGACAATTCACAAACAGCAGAAATTGAATCAAGATGCAAATAAGCTTGTCAAATCATCGAACAGCTATTACCACTATAGTCCAACAAGAAAATAACTCTAGAGGCAAAACGGGCAAAATGCGCTATGAAACAGCCTGAGAGATAAGATCAGAGACTAAAAACTGAGAAAAAAATAGGTAAGACTAATTCCCGTCATAGAATACACACAGAAACAATAGAATAACAACACAACGGTTTGGTAACATGAAGAGCAGAAATATAATAAAAAAAAAAAAACCAGAGTAAGCCTTTAATAAACGTTGCGAGAGCACCAAACTCAAGGGCCGCCTATGGAAAGGATGGATTGATAGAATATTAAAAACACTCAGAAAAAATAACAGCAGAAGCCAAGAGAAGAGCAAACGACCGCATATTATATCTCTCCTCGACATTGAAAGGCAAATGAGGAAGGAGAGAAGAAGCAGAAGAAGAAGGGAGAGACTTATATATGTGACCACAGTTTACGATATTTTCATCATCAACGGCTAATTCGAGATTGAGTTATTGAGTTATTGAGTTATTTGCGAGTCATCATCATTACACTCCGAACATGTCAATAAGTGCCCAGATCCCCTCCACAGCATGACTCGCAATGTCCAGCGACTGATGACTCCAGTTCTGTGTTGGTTGATTAGTCTTCTTACACGTCCACTAAGTTTCTCGTTTCTGGCTGTGCCCATCTTAACGTCCATCTCATTCATCCGAAGGAGTGACGTGGACGTATGGTTGTCGAAGTCCTGTGCCCTTCCCACTTCCAGGAGGGCATTGATGATGTCCGCCCGATCCATTGGTTGACCGTCCTAAAAAATACCGCAGCTAGCCAACCTGTCCGCTCTTTCATTTCCCAGTACTCCCGCATGTCCAGGGACATTGACAAATGAGACCGTACGTATTTTGGACTTCTACAACGACTCTACCCATTCCATACGTACAGATCCCGCCTCCGCTTTTCTTATCATGCTCACCGAATCACTCAGCATACATGCGTGGGTGTAGTCTTGTGACTCTAACCAGATGAATGTCCTGGTCATTGCCATCACCTCCATCGTCATGCTACTCGTGGTCACAACGTATGCACCATTGTCTTCCTTGACTATTCTGCCTGCTGAGCGTGCTGTAAATGCCCATGCACTCCTTTGGTGTTAATTTGAGATTTGACAAATACAACTCCATATGATCAACGCTCATTACCTAGATCACAAAGATCTTTGCTCGTTTATTACAAGACTAGGAAAGCGGGGCTGAGTAAGCTGCTGTTTCCGTCCAGATGGATATCGATTCTTCTTCTCCTTCTACTTCTTAGATCATGACGTCATTCAGACTAGGATTCCGGACTCTCTTATGAAGTCAGCTGTCTGTTTAAGTGATTCGGTTGCCGAGTATAGTCTCTCTTCCAGGGAGGTGGGTGTGGACCACATTGTCCTTGTCATGTCTGTGTACTGGGGGCTGTCATGTAGAACATGTTTTATCGGTTCTAATTCAGGTAACATTATAAAGTTTTTTTTTTAATCGCGGGATGACATAAGTCTAACAATCATCACCATCATGCAGCATACAAATAAACTGGACAAATCTGAAACAAGTGGAATGCGTCAAATACACGAGCACAATAATAACATCAGATGGAAGATGCACCACAGAAATAAAAATAAGAATAGCTCAGTACGAAATAGCATTTCAGAAAAGTAAACACGTCTTATGTAACAAAAATATGTCAATAAAAGTGAGAAAGAAAGTTCATCGGTGCTATATAGAACCAATTCTGACATATGGATGCGAATCATGGCAGGGACAGGAAACAAACAAATGAATAGATGATTAGAGGCAACAGAGGTGTGATTTCTCAGAAGAATGTTGAAAGTTGCCTGGACAGCTAAAAAAGACCAACGAGGAAATTCTCAAAGAGACCAACACGAAAGGGGGAGCTCCTAAGAAATATAAGAAAGAAACAATCAACATTTTTCGGACACATCATGAGAAGAGGAAAGTTGGAACATTTGGTTACAACTGGCAAAATAAAAGGAAAGAGAGATCGCGGATGACAAAGAGAGAAGATACTAGATACTTTGGTGTCATCGCATGGAAAACAGTCAACAACAGAATTAACAAGATGCACGGTGGATATAAGATTGTGGAGGGACATGATCGCCTACACCAACCGGTATGGAACATGATGATGATGATGACATTAGCCAGGCCTGTACACTACATGAAGATGTGCATAGACTTCTAACCTTCGCTGAAATCCACGAATTAATCATCACAAAATTGGATAAATGCATTTCAGATTTTCTGTTTTCCGTTTTTGCAGACGAATTTCAGCACTCAAACACACAGCAGCAACAACATACATGTATGAGTAATGTACAAGTCATACACACAGCAGCAACAACATACATGTATGAGCAATGTACAAGTCATACACACAGCAGCAACAACATACATGTATGAGCAATGTACAAGTCATACACACAGTAGCAACAACATACATGTATGAGCAATGTACAAGTCATACACACAGCAGCAACAACATACATGTATGAGCAATGTACAAGTCATACACACACAGTAGCAACAACATACATGTATGAGCAATGTACAAGTCATACACACAGTAGCAACAACATACATGTATGAGCAATGTACAAGTCATACACACAGTAGCAACAACATACTTGTATGAGCACTGTACAAGTCATACACACAGTAGCAACAACATACATGTATGAGCAATGTACAAGTCATACACACAGCAGCAACAACATACATGTATGAGCAATGTACAAGATTGCCATAAAGAAACGTATTTTGTTTACCTGACTTTAGTTTCACAAAATACAGGTTGTCTCACTCGCTATCGAACTCAGCATTTCCTTAATGATTCTAACATGAATGAAGATATTGTAGCGACATGTGAACACGCGTATGTTCATTATGGGGTATGTGAACACGAATACGTTCATTGTGGGGTGGTATATGTGAACACGAGTACGTTCATTGTGAGAAATGTGAACACGAGTACATTCATTGTGAGAAATGTGAACACGAGTACGTCTAGTGTGAGAAATGTGAACACGAGTACGTCTATTGTAAGAAATGTGAACACGAGTACGTCTAGTGTGAGAAATGTGAACACGAGTACGTCTAGTGTGAGAAATGTGAACACGAGTACGTCTATTGTGAGAAATGTGAACACGAGTACGTCTAGTGTGAGAAATGTGAACACGAGTACGTCTATTGTGAGAAATGTGAACACGAGTACGTCTATTGTGAGAAATGTGAACACGAGTACGTCTATTGTGAGAAATGTGAACACGAGTACGTCTATTGTGAGAAATGTGAACACGAGTACGTCTATTGTGAGAAATGTGAACACGAGTACGTCTATTGTGAGAAATGTGAACACGAGTACGTCTGTTGTGAGAAATGTGAACACGAGTACGTCTGTTGTGAGAAATGGAAACAAATATGTTTCTAATGTGTGCGTGTGTGGCGTTAAATGATTGTGGAAAGTCTGCCTGACGAGCCACTGTGTTAATCTGCCATTTGGCCGAGGGTGCTTACACAATACAGTTGCTGTTCGTGAGTGTTTGTAATGTGCAGTGCATGTGAGTTCACAACCGATAGCTGGGAAGTGTTAGCAGAATCTGGGGGAGCCATTGTTGAGTGCTAAACCATTAAAGAAATACCTGGTCCAGTAAAGAGCGAGATACCCTACACAAGTTGTAGTACGCCTCCAGTACGCCTGTATAGATGCAAATGATATCTATCTATCTATTGACCTTTCGAGCCGTAACCGGCCCATAGGGCGTAGACCAAGATACACCTTCTCCTATATGAATTTTTGTTCTAGCAGTTTTCTTTTAAAGATATTTTATCAAATCTCGCCATCTGTCTCTGTTCTGTGCAAGCAGTTCTATCTCATTGAGGGAGCCGATTCCTGCTGCTCTTGCCTCTCTCATCAATGTTCTTCTCAGTGTCTCCCTGGGTCTTCCTCTTTTTCTTTTACCTGTTGTTTCCCATATGAGGGCTTGCTTTGCTATTCGATTATTATCTCTTCTCATCACATGTCCAACGTATGACCATCGTCTTTTCTTTATTACTGAAGATATTAGTGGTTGATTGGCGATTTCTCTAATTTCCTCGTTTGTTTTGAATTCGTTCCATTCTATACCAAGTATTTTCCTTAGACATTTATTTTCGAATGCGTTCAACTTTGTTTCTATATCTCTTGTTGTTTTCCAGCTTTCACACGCATACGTAAGGGTTGATAGTACATTTGATTTGAATAGCCTAAGTTTTGTGTTTGTGCTAATGAGTTTTGATTTCCACAACTTTTCAAGGCTTCTGAAAGACATTGCTGCTTTAGCCAGTCTGATTCTAATTTCTTTGCTCGTATCCCCTTCTCGATCAATGTGACTTCCAAGATAGATGAAGTGATCGATCTCTTCTATTGGTTTGTTTTCCATGTATATTTTGTCACTTGTTGTTACAAATGATATAGAACAAGTAAAAAGGAAACTACTTCAAGACTATGGGAGCCGCGATAGTTCAGTGGTTAGTGACTACAAAGGAGAAGAGGTAGGTTTCGATCCCAACCGACGGCTTCTGGTTCACCCAGCCTTTAATGGGTATCGGATTTTTTCTGGGAAAGTAAAGCGTCACGGGAGTAATACCGACCACATTACCCCAGAAATCATGTGTCGAAGTTCTGTAAAATTTATGGTCACTAACACCATATTCTGTATACGCCACTTGGCGTGATGGGGGCACTTTACTTTTTTTTTTACGTCAAGACTAAATCACTTCACAAGATTACCGTGAAGAGAATGACTCAAAACATTTTGAACAAATACAATCGGTAAATAGAGAACTGTTGATGAAATGGATACAGTGACAAGAGGAAGAGGTTAGAGTTCATGCTCAGAAGAGAATCTGAAGCAATTAAACAAACTGACGTTTCATGCTGGGGAGAGATGGAAAGGGATACAGGCCAAGGACAACCTGTCTGAGGACATGGGAGACAGTGTGGGCCAGGTATGGGAAACCATAGGAATCGTACAAAGTGGAGAGACCCTGTTGTTACTGCCCTACACAGCCTCACAATGTACCCGTGTGGATACCGGGCCAACTGACTACGGTTAGGGGAGAACCAAATATGGTCAGTGTCACCTGCCACGAATGTCGTAGGACGCGATTAAGGAAATTGAGGCAAAGCAAAGTCATGGAGGACAAGGTCTTCATTGAGGACAAGGTCTTCATTGAGGACAAGGTCTTCATGGAGGACAAGGTCTTCATGGAGAACAAGGTCTTCATGGAGAACAAGGTCTTCATGGAGAACAAGGTCTTCATGGAGAACAAGGTCTTCATGGAGGACAAGGTCTTCATGGAGGACAAGGTCTTCATGGAGAACAAGGTCTTCATGGAGGACAAGGTCTTCATGGAGAACACGGTCTTCATTGAGGACAAGGTCTTCATTGAGGACAAGGTCTTCATGGAGAACAAGGTCTTCATGGAGGACAAGGCCTTCATGGAGGACAAGGTCTTCATTGAGGACAAGGTCTTCATGGAGAACAAGGTCTTCATGGAGGACAAGGTCTTCATGGAGGACAAGGTCTTCGTCGGGGCTACTGAGTTTATGCATGTGAGCTGAAGTCATCTCCAACATCGTTAGTCTATGGCTGGCGTGCTTCTTTATTATGGGGAACATGACGAAGCAGGGATATGAGCACTATCGAGTTGTTCCTTGTGAGATGAAGTAGATCTTTCGACTAAACTAAATAATGCGGACACGATTTGACAATCTGTGGCAAGTAAAACAACACATTTTATATGTTTGTTATTATTTTCCAAATCTCGGGCTATTGATTTAAATGTCTAATTGTCTGTCTTTCTTAGTCTCTCAATCCATATGTCTGTCCTGAGAACATTTGCACACAAATTAAAGTCACAATCTCTCTTGATTGACTCAATCAACATCATCAATGACATAACAACATATACATCATCACCAAAACAAATGTAATTTAACATTAACATCAACCTTATCAACGATTTGAATAACATTTCAAATGAATTTAACAAAATAAAAAAAGGAAAGAAATCAACAGGTAAACTGATGAAACAACAAAGATCACATCTCACTTACCTTTTCCGTGTATCCAGTTGGAGCTGGCCAGCGCAGACAAGATGAATATCATGGCGGAGACATGGGCGAAGACCCCGAACAAGCGGAACGGTCGCCATAGTTTGGCCTCTCTCATGTAATACTCCTCTCCGAACTTGCGCACATCGGAGCTATTCTGTCTCGTTTTGAATTTGAGAAAATTTTTCATGCTTGTCATAATAGCTGGTCACTGACCAATGTCGGAGAACGCCAGTATAGATCAGAATAATTCAATTTGTAAAAAAATACGAGCGCTATGGAAGTGACTGCTCTGATTGGTTACAATTATTATCAATATTTGTTAGTGCAATTTTGATTCCTTAAATATTTATGAATGTCGGTATGATGGATTCCGATTTTTGAATTATTACTAATGTTGGAATTTCGGAGAGATCCGACTGGATGAAATCTTAGAAATGTGCTTGAGTAAAGCTCTCATTGGTTGAAAAATGATCAATGTAGGTTTGCAGTGTTCTGATTGGTTACAATAGTACCAATCACTTTATGTAGAGCTTCGATTGGTTAAATTATGATCTAAGTAATTATGTAGAGGCTGCTCTAATTTGTTAAATTATACCATGTGTTGGTGTGCAAAGCTACGAATGGATGAAACATAGCCACTGATGGTTCTTGTAGCTTCGATTGGTTAAAGTACAACCACTACCGATGCTCGGTATTCATACACAGCTCAGACTCATTAAAACATGACCAGATCTGAAGCATACAAGTCACAGAACGTGCAGCTAAAACTTGTCAAGAATTTTGAATACTCCAAGTTTTCACAATACAAAGTTGACCTGGCTTTACTGCCATAGTGACGTCATGTCAATACATCACTAATCAAACGTGCGTGGTTTAAATAGTGCAGTTCATCACACATAGTGTAAGTCTAACGTGGCGCACAACGTCATCACAATGCGACACATCGATGTTTACGACGAGATTCCGATGTTTATTCTAAACTGTATGAGCAAAAGAAATCATTTCTACACACACATCTTTTTGATGATGATTTTTTTTAGTAGCCTCGCTACTTTTATCAGTTCTAAATACTAATGATTTTTTTAGTAGTCTTGCTACTTTTATCAGTTTTAAATACTAATGATTTTTTTAGTAGTCTTGCTACTTTTATCAGTTCTAAATACTAATGATTTTTTTAGTAGTCTTGCTACTTTTCTCAGTTCTAAATACTAATGATTTTTTTAGTAGTCTCGCTACATTTCTCAGTTCTAAATACTAATGATTTTTTTAGTAGTCTTGCTACTTTTCTCAGTTCTAAATACTAATGATTTTTTTAGTAGTCTTGCTACTTTTCTCAGTTCTAAATACTAATGATTTTTTTTAGTAGTCTTGCTACTTTTCTCAGTTCTAAATACTAATGATTTTTTTAGTAGCCTCGCTACTTTTCTCAGTTCTAAATACTAATGATTTTTTAGTAGTCTTGCAACTTTTCTCAGTTCTAAATACTAATGATTTTTTTAGTAGCCTCGCTACTTTTCTCAGTTCTAAATACTAATGATTTTTTAGTAGTCTTGCTACTTTTCTCATTTCTAAATACTAATGATTTTTTAGTAGTCTTGCTACTTTTCTCACTTCTAAAACATAACTTAAAAGTAATTCTGCTACGGAATATTAAAACTGATCATAAAAGGCACTATCACTTAAATTGTTACAAGTTTACAGGTGAAATATAATGATATTTGATAAGAGAAAGAGTAACAATGTCTACACATTTGAAATATTTCTTCTCTGAAACATTAAGTAACCACAATATCAATAGATTAAGAATTAGCGAAGGTTGAATAGTATTGTCCATCATCATCATGTGCCATACAGGTTGGCGTAGGCGATCATGTCTTTCTACAATATTGTATCCACAGTGCATCGTGTTAATGTTGTTGTTGATTGTTTTCCATGCCATGACACCAAGCTTTCTAATATTTTCTGTCTTTGTCGTCAGCGATCTCTTTTTCCCCTGTATTTTTTCCAGTTGTAACCGAGTATTCCAAATTTCCGCTTCTCACGATGTGCCTGAAAAACGTTGATTGTTATTGCCCAGTGTCACAAATGTGAACCGCTGCAATAAAATATCAATCCCATGAATGACGGACATATAGTTGACGGATGACACCTTCATTCATTATTATAGCAAAGTTGTTAGGACTGAAACTAAAAAGCCACTTTTAGATTAATACAAGCAGCTGTGTATTATAGATAAATAATTTTACTATTGATGACTAAATCGATGATTAGTGTAGCCACATTAATACTTGATGTACATTAAGATTGGCATCCTTATCAACAAGACATAATTAGTTATTGAAATGATAGTTAGATATGCAGGAAGGAATGTTCATTTATCGCGCAGGTTGTGGGGAAGCAGAAGCGCCTGCGACCTGCGGTCTCAATAGCAGGGTCGGCGCACCATCAGCTGACCAAGACCTAGCAGTTCTACCTCCTCGTGGTCTACCCTGGAAACAGTCTGCGTCAAACCAGACTGGCTAACAGAAGCTAGGATCGCCGTGTTCCCTGTAGTGGTGGCTGTTACTGATATAGAGGACCCAGTATTGCAGTACCTCTGGGCTAGACTAGTAGTTTCCCAGCATAGCCTGGGACAGACGAACTCCAACCTCTCCAGTAAGAGTCGGGAACGTCAAGAAAGCCATTACGACCTGCTACATTTTAAGAGTCAAAGGGCAATCTGCCCGCATCAACTCGTGGCAATCCGTGGACAACAACAACAACAACAACAACAACGCGCGGGTTGTAACAGGTTGATTTATCGCGCAGGTTGTAACAGGTTGATTTATCGCGCAGGTTGTAACAGGTTGATTTATCGCGCAGGTTGTAACAGGTTGATTTATCGCGCAGGTTGTAACAGATTGATTTATCGCGCAGGTTGTAACAGGTCGATATATCGCGCAGGTTGTAACATTTATAGTTACAGTTGTACCGTTGTTAGTCTGTGTGTGTGTATGATGTATACCTAGTCGAACATCAATGTTAATTTGTAAGCAAATTAAAAAGAGAATGAGATAATTATGAGAAATAAATGAGGAAATGGAGAACAAGAAAGGACAAGGAAAAGGAGAGAACAGATAAAACCTTGAGAAAATGATATAATAGCAAATAACATGGATTGATAAACGACCGTTGAATCGGAAAGCTGTAAGCAGTCATGAGTCAAGATGTTTGA
Organism: Megaustenia siamemsis; assembly: GCA_032433765.1. Lineage (NCBI taxonomy): Eukaryota > Metazoa > Mollusca > Gastropoda > Stylommatophora > Ariophantidae > Megaustenia > Megaustenia siamemsis. The sequence goes on along the minus strand of JAVIAB010000088.1, from coordinate 57,103,983 downwards.
TGATGATACTAGAAGATACAATTTGTCATTTGCTTGAAACCTACAAAGATATTACGTCATTTATATCCACAACATAAACGTACAATATCCATGTACTGATACAAATTACAGAAGTATATCCAGCAATACCTTGTTTAATAAAGACAAATACAGACTAATAAAGACATATGGTTAAAATAAAACATATAGACAGACATGTATATTAAGTATTAAGAGACAAGTTAACAGTTATGTTTAGTATAAAGAGACGAGTAACCATTTGTTTGGGAACACTATTTTGGTCTCAAGTTAGACTCAAGACTGGTAATTGGCCGGGCTCAAGATTGGTATTTCTCCGGCTAAATTGGGCTCACATCAAAAACTGTGAACGAAGTAATGATAACCCGAATTTAGAACCAGCTAACCACCGAACCTTCGGGACTAATGTTCACAGTTGCCCCATCTCTCGTGTTGGATGATATCGTGCGTGTTAGAGATAATTACACGACCACCACTTGATTTGTTTAAAAATGAATAAAATGGTTAGCAGTTTTATTGAAATGGCAAAGCAGTTAGGAACCACATTGCTTTGTGATGGTTCATGCGATGCAATTTGGCAACAACAACAACAACAACACACGTTCAAAACTGATATTTTATTTGCGTACAACATGTACAACTGTCATAAATAAGAACATATACAACTGTCATAAATAAGAACATATACAACTGTCATAAATAAGAACATATACAACTGTCATAAATAAGAACATATACAACTGTCATAAATAAGAACATATACAACTGTCGTAAATAAGAACATATACAACTGTCATAAATAAGAACATATACAACTGTCATAAATAAGAACATATACAAGTCATTATTTTATGTTCTAATTCTTGTATGTTAGAGTTCTTTGATGTTCTAATTCTTTGATGTTCTAATTCTTGTATGTTAGAGTTCTTTGATGTTCTAATTCTTTGATGTTCTAATTCTTTGATGTTCTAATTCGTTGATGTTAGAATTCTTTGATGTCATAATTCTTTGATGTTAGAATTCTTTGATGTTCTAATTCTTTGATGTTCTAATTCTTGTATGTTAGAGTTCTTTGATGTTCTAATTCTTTGATGTTCTAATTCTTTGATGTTCTAATTCGTTGATGTTAGAATTCTTTGATGTCCTAATTCTTTGATGTTAGAGTTCTTTGATGTTCTAATTCTTTGATGTTAGAATTCTTTGATGTTCTAATTCTTTGATGTTCTAATTCTTTGATGTCCTAATTCTTTGTAGTTAGAGTTCTTTGATGTTCTAATTCTTTGATGTAGAGTTCTTTGATGTTCTAATTCTTTGATGTTAGATTTATTTGATGTTCTAATTCTTTGATGTTAGAGTTCTTTGATGTTCTAATTCTTTGATGTTAGAGTTCTTTGATGTTCTAATTCTTTGATGTTAGATTTATTTGATGTTCTAATTCTTTGATGTTAGAGTTCTTTGATGTTCTAATTCTTTGATGTTCTAATTCATTGATGTTAGAGTTCTTTGATGTTCTAATTCTTTGATGTTAGAGTTCTTTGATGTTCTAATTCTTTGATGTTAGAGTTCTTTGATGTTCTAATTCTTTGATGTTAGAGTTCTTTGATGTTCTAATTCTTTGATGTTAGAGTTCTTTGATGTTCTAATTCTTTGATTTTAGAATTCTTTGATATTCTAATTCTTTGATGTTAGAGTTCTTTGATATTCTAATTCTTTGATGTTAGAGTTCTTTGATGTTCTAATTCTTTGATGTTCTAATTCTTTGTTGTTCTAATTCGTTGATGTTAGAGTTCTTTGATGTTCTAATTCTTTGATGTTAGAGTTCTTTGATGTTCTAATTCTTTGATGTTAGAGTTCTTTGATGTTCTAATTCTTTGATGTTAGATTTATTTGATGTTCTAATTCTTTGATGTTAGAGTTCTTTGATGTTCTAATTCTTTGATGTTCTAATTCATTGATGTTAGAGTTCTTTGATGTTCTAATTCTTTGATGTTAGAGTTCTTTGATGTTCTAATTCTTTGATGTTAGAGTTCTTTGATGTTCTAATTCTTTGATGTTAGAGTTCTTTGATGTTCTAATTCTTTGATGTTAGAGTTCTTTGATGTTCTAATTCTTTGATTTTAGAATTCTTTGATATTCTAATTCTTTGATGTTAGAGTTCTTTGATATTCTAATTCTTTGATGTTAGAGTTCTTTGATGTTCTAATTCTTTGATGTTCTAATTCTTTGTTGTTCTAATTCGTTGATGTTAGAGTTCTTTGATGTTCTAATTCTTTGATGTTAGAGTTCTTTGATGTTCTAATTCTTTGATGTTAGAGTTCTTTGATGTTCTAATTCTTTGATGTTCTAATTCTTTGATGTTAGAGTTCTTTGATGTTCTAATTCTTTGATGTTAGAGTTCTTTGATGTTCTAATTATTTGATGTTAGAATTCTTTGATGTTATAATTCTTTGATGTTAGAGTTCTTTGATGTTCTAATTCTTTGATGTTCTAATTCTTGGATGTTAGAATTCTTTGATGTTCTAATTCTTTGATGTTCTAATTCTTTGATGTTCTAATTCTTTGATGTTCTAATTCTTTGATGTTAGAGTTCTTTGATGTTCTAATTCTTTGATGTTAGAGTTCTTTGATGTTCTAATTCTTTGATTTTAGAATTCTTTGATATTCTAATTCTTTGATGTTAGAGTTCTTTGATATTCTAATTCTTTGATGTTAGAGTTCTTTGATGTTCTAATTCTTTGATGTTCTAATTCTTTGTTGTTCTAATTCGTTGATGTTAGAGTTCTTTGATGTTCTAATTCTTTGATGTTAGAGTTCTTTGATGTTCTAATTCTTTGATGTTAGAGTTCTTTGATGTTCTAATTCTTTGATGTTCTAATTCTTTGATGTTAGAGTTCTTTGATGTTCTAATTCTTTGATGTTAGAGTTCTTTGATGTTCTAATTATTTGATGTTAGAATTCTTTGATGTTATAATTCTTTGATGTTAGAGTTCTTTGATGTTCTAATTCTTTGATGTTCTAATTCTTGGATGTTAGAATTCTTTGATGTTCTAATTCTTTGATGTTCTAATTCTTTGATGTTCTAATTCTTTGATGTTCTAATTCTTTGATGTTAGAGTTCTTTGATGTTCTAATTCTTTGATGTTAGAGTTCTTTGATGTTCTAATTCTTTGATGTTCTAATTCTTGGATGTTAGAATTCTTTGATGTTCTAATTCTTTGATGTTCTAATTCTTTGATGTTCTAATTATTTGATGTTCTAATTCTTTGATGTTCTAATTCTTTGATGTTAGAGTTCTTTGATGTTCTAATTTGTTATGTTATAATCTTTTATGTTATAATTCTTTCTTGTTATAATTATTTTAAATTATAATTATTTTATGTTATAATTCTTGTATGTTACATTCAAGTTGATTCGATGAAGTTATATCTTAAATTCTAATAATATCTGTGGATAATAGTTAAATATATCACAGCTGAAATCACAAATTTTACTCATTTTTTAAATGTGTTTTCTCGAACACACTAGCCTACTAAAATAACATGAATGCAGACACGAATTTAACTAGAAATATCACTTTTTAAAAATGGGATGTGTCAAAACAGAACTGCTCCCACAGAATATCACGTCTATGAATAAGTGGAATGTAAATCTGAAATCAATAAAAGAATAGGAATGGCAAAAACCAGTCTTAATGCCATGAAAAATATACTAACATCAAAACAAATAACACCAAAGCTAATACGGAGAATATGAAAATGTTATATCTTCTCAATATTCTTGTAAGGTGGAGAAACATGGACACTAGACAATAAAATAGCTCAGAAAATGTAAGCCTTTGAAATGTGGATTTATAAGAGATTAAACAGAATTTGATGGAAAGAAAAGAAAACAAACGATGCAGTCTTAAAACAACTACAAATGGAAAGAGAACTACTAAACACAATTCAAACAAGATAGAGGTAAAACAGGCAGAGGCAGATCAAGACTAACATAGACGAGTAACATCAAAAGAGGGACAAGTCAACCATGACAACCTGCACCAACAAAGCAAGAGACAGATCAGAATGGCGCCAACCTTCGATGCAGTGACGGCACTCAGTGTTGATGGAATGTAATAGACTCAAGCCATCATCAATTACAGATTGTGCACAATTTCTAGGACTGCAACTAAAATGCCACATTTACACTAAAATAAGCGACTGTGCTCGCTACATCGTGACGTTCTTTATCAACGAGGAAAAAGATGTTAAAATATCGATATATATGGCCCTTTTCGTCTTGTCAGACGGTCTAGTGGAGACTATTCTGTATTTTTTTGAGGTTTTGTTTTTGTCGAACAGCTTCTCTCGTGGCTAATTCTACCAATGTTTGACAAACACACGCGGTCACATAATGAACAAGTCAGGCTCACTGATCCACAGGGTTTTCCGTCCTTTTTCATGAATCTTTTCTCTTATAAGTTTTGCCTTAGCACAGTCTCAAATGATGTTATACCGTTCCTTATCCATGCTCTCCATGATGTGCGATCACTTGCCAGATGTTCCCAGTCATTTTCACAGATGGAGAAGTAATTCATAGATGATTTACAGATATCTCTATATCGTAGTTTAGGTCTGTCGATTTGTCTTGTTCCGTGTGTTAGTTCACCATATATTATTTGCTTGGGGATGCGTTTTTCTTCCAATCGTTGGGCGTGCCCCAGCCATCTTAGTCTTCGACATCTGAGCATCGACATGATTGTTAGGGTCTTAGCACGTTGCATGATAGTTATATATAAATTGTTTATTTTGTCGTGCCATTTGATGTGCATTATTCTGCGGAGACATCGCATGTGGAAGACTATATATATATATATATATATATATATATATATATATATATATATATATATATATATATACAAACGAGAAAATTAGAGAAATCGCCAATCAACCACTATCTTCAGTAATAAAGAAAAGACGATGGTCATATGTTGGACATGTGATGAAAAGAGATAATAATCGAATAGCAAAGCAAGCCCTCATGTGGTCATGTGGGAAACAACAGGTAAGAGAAAAATAGGAAGACCCAGAGAGACGCTAAGATGAACATTGATGAGAGAGGCAAGAGCAGCAGGAATCGGCTCCCCCAGTGAGATAGAGCTGCTTGCACAGAACAGAGACAAATGGCGAGATTTGATAAAATATCTTTAAAAGAATTGCAAACTGCTAGAACAAAAATTCAGATGAAGGAGTATCTTTGGTCTACGCCCTATGGGCCGGCTACGGCTCGAAAAGCCAATATATATATAAACCCCCCCCCCCCCCCCTGTGCACACGGCTGCCAGGAAAAAAACGGATTAACAGGCAAAAATTCAATTCAAAGTCTCTAGGGACTTCGCCACAAGTAAAAGCTGTTGCACGCAAAAAAAAAATTAATAATAATAATAATAATAACATTGCAAAATAATAATAATTAAAAAAAAAACTGCCTGCAACATCTGATATGATTTGCTGTTGATGTTTTCTTTGACGGCTATTTTGTCACCTAATCTGTCCTATTGTAGGAAATTGGCGCAAAATGCGTTATTTCGTAATGTACAGCGGTGTAGCAATATTTTGAGCCTTTCAGAACGATACATCCGACTACTGCTTGGGTTGTCACAATACTTCTACTTGACCAGATAGTAATTAATATATTTTGTGGACATCCACGGAGTGATTGATCAGCTGTGGTTCGTGAATTCTGAAGCCAGCAGTTGGATGTGAATAACTGAATGCTTTTATCTCACTGATATAAGATATCTCCTGCGGGGTATCATTTCTGAGAACAGTGTAACGTTTAACATGACAGCAATGCAAATAGATCTTCAATATTATGTACAACCAGATTCATCATATGGATTCGACTCATGGACAATTGGTAATGGTAAAATACAAGACTTGAATCGACGTCGTGGCACGCGAGATTTCACCCATATGTGAAGGGTCATCCATAAGGGGATGTCTAAAATAAAGTTTTAGGTAAGCCTACGTGTTAAATTTACGACTTTTATCAATTCTATGGGCGTAACGCTCAAAAATGATAAGGGGGGGGGGGGGGTGGTAAAATCCTAAAACTGGTTTTTAATGTAAATTTTTGCAATGGGGATGTCTAAAATAAAGTTTGGGGTATGCCTAGCGTGAAAATTTACGATTTTTTTTACCGATTTCAGGGGCGTAACCCTAAAAATGATAAGGGGTAAAATCCTAAAAGTGGTTTTCTATGTAAATTTTTGCTATGGGGATGTCTAAAATAAAGCGGGCATTGCGTCAGCGGTCAAAAACTATTTTTAGTAACACATCCGGTATTGCCTCAGAGGTCAGTTCTATTTTTAGTAACACGTCGGGTGTTTTAAGTGTATATATCTGTGAAGCTCGTAATCAGACTTTCGCTTACAGTTCTTGACGCTGGATGTGGCTCGCGCCTTCAGACACGTAAAAGTAAGTGTTATCTTAGTTCTTTAATATTATAGTATGATACTTTAGTAACCTATTTTCGATAAGTTGCTTTTTTAGTATCCAGGTGTTATTTTTGTAATCTAATTTCGCTAGTTTGTGAATCTCATTGTTTACTTTTATTATTTTCTTCTCTTGTAATGTTTACTGTTCTTTATTCTTTTGTTGTAATGTTTCAATTTCTTTTCTACAGATGTCTAACACTTGTCATCTCTGCTCCAAAACTTTCACCCGGAGCCGGGACATAAAACGACACGTTGCTAGTGTACATGTGCGTCAGGAATACAAATGTGCTGTTTGTGAACGAATTTATAATAGAGCAGACAATCTTGCCAAACATATTAAGACAGAGCATTCGGTATCTCTTGTATCAGTAGTTCCTGTATCACCAGCACGTCCACAAGTATCGACAACCTCACGCAAGCGGGCAGTAAAGAGTTCGACTCAAGAGCCCTCAAAGAGACCAAGACTTATTAATGAAATAGACTCTTTAAATAAGTTACCTCAAGATGTTAAGATGCTATATAAGAACAACTGGTTAGCAATTAGAACACATGAACGTAGGAACAAATACATGGAGACGTACACTATATTTCATCAGCCTGATACTCCTATAGATTGGAAGACTCTTGTAACCCCAATCTTCCAAGGCCAGAAAAAGCGTTTCAAGGTGAATTATAGTCATCATCTAGTTTTAAGACATAGAGAGACACAGGGGCTGCGTTACTTTCACGCAAGCTCAAATAACGCGACAGGGTTAGACAAACCCTTGTTAGTTAACATCAGAAATGATTTTGAAACGTTTATCGATAGATTAAATGAAAGTGATATATTAGGTTATGCAGATAAAAATAGGGAGACAACCAAATACACTTTGGAAGCCTTAGTCAGTACGAGTGTTTATATTTATAAACTTCAAGATTATCCTATAGGGTGTCTGATAGATATCCCAACATACATTGCATCGAACCATGGTATTAATACCATTCAAAACGACTCCAATTCTAAAGTTTACAATGATAATCTCTGTTTCTTCCGTTGTCTAGCTGTCCATCGAGGTGGCTCTGTTGAGGATGTTAGGAAGGTTTCGAGACTACTTTTCAAACAGTTTAACCCGTCTCTAAAGTTAAGTAACTTTCACGGTGTAACTCTTGCTGAAATGTCTCTCTTGGAAAATTGTTTTTCAATAAACATAGATATTTTTGAGTTTGATTCTGAGCAAGCCTTGCGTATTGTCCTGAGAAGTGGCAGTAGTTATAGTGAAACTCTCCGTCTTTTACTTTACAAAAATCACTTCTTTTATATAAACGATCTTTCCAGGGCTAGTAAAAGCTTTTCTTGTGGAAAATGTGGGAAATTGTGGAAAGAGTTTTGGCGTATGGATAAGCATGAAAAAACTTGCACTGGGGATTTGGCTGTAGAGACATATAAAGGTGGTGTTTATTCTTCACCTGAAAGTGTATGGGACGCGATCAGCGCTGAAGGGATCAGTACTCCAGAGTGTTTTATTTACCCATTCAGGGCGACATTCGATTATGAATGTTACTTTGATAGTAGGAATGTTCCCAAAGAGACGCACTCGACTACCTTTGTAGCTAAACACGTACCCCTTTCCTGCTCTATAGCGTCAAATGTCCCAGGGTGGGTGGCCCCAAAATGTTTCATAACCAAGGGTGACCCGCAGGTTTTAGTTAGTCAGATGCTTGATTATCTCACTGATATAGCTGCTAAGGCATACTCGTTGTTGCGAGATCGGTTTGAAAGTATTTTTACTCAACTCCATGCTCTGAATAAAGACAAGCTAGTGGTTAGGTTTGATGAGTATTTAAAAGAGCTTCCAGTGATAGGGTTTAACTCGGGGAAATATGACGTCAACGTCATTAAACCTTATTTAATAAAGCACTTCATGGATGTCACTGCCCAAGTGGGTGAAGAAGGTGATAGTATGGAAGAAGAAGAAGACGCTGATGTTATCGAAGAAGAGGAAGATAAAATGGACGTAGACTACAAAGTACCAAAACCGTTCAAGTTTATAGTTAAAAGAAACAATAACTTTATGTGTATTGCAACACAGAATCTAAAATTCTTAGATATAGTAAACTATCTAGCCCCCGGGTTTAGCTATAGTAAATATCTGGCAGCTTATAAGATTAGTGAGACAAAGGGTTACTTTTGTTATGAATATATAGACGACCCCCAAAAGTTGGACGAGACAGAACTACCCCCACACGAAACGTTTTATTCGTCGTTAAAAAATTCCAACATTTCCAAGGCGGAGTACGCTCTGTGTAAAAAGGTCTGGAAGGACAATAACATGACCACCCTTAGGGACTTTTTGGTGTGGTATAATAACAAAGATGTAGTCCCATTCTTAGAAGCCTTGGAGCAGCAGGTTCGCTTTTATGGGGAGCGGGGTGTGGACTGTTTTAAAGACGCCATTTCGGTTCCGGGTGTTTGTTTAAAGTATCTTTTTAAGACCGTTGATAGGGGTGTAATGTTTAGTTTATGTTCGAACAAACAGGCGAGTCTACACACAATGATTAGAGATAATATCGTCGGGGGTCCCTCTATAATTTTCCATAGGTATCACGAGGTAGGCAAAACGCTTATTAGGGGCGGAAAGGTAGTCAAATCCATCCAAGGTTACGATGCCAACGCTTTGTATCTTTGGGCTCTGATGAACCCAATGCCAACAGATTATCCAATTATTAGAAGAATGGAGACCGGGTTTAGGGTCGAAAAAGATAACTATTATGCCCAACAAAGTAGAGAGTGGCTAACGTGGGTCGCTCACCAAAAAGGGGTGGAGTTGAAAACTCAGTTTAACGGGAGGGAGTTTCGATTAGGTGCTAGAAATATCCCGTGGATGGGTGGGATAAATCCAATAGAAGAGGCTACAATTTTCATGGTTGTCTGTACCATGGTCACAAAGACTGTCCCCTCACCAAAGATAAAGATAGAAACCCTGTTAATAATAAACCCTTGTTCGAGCTGTTTGAAAAAACATGTGAGATACACACCTACCTAACCGAGGAGGTAAAAGTCCCAGTAGAAGTTATGTGGGAATGTGAGTGGCAGGCTCTGAAAAAGTCTGACCCAACAATTAGGGCTTTCCTTTCTAAAGCCATCCCTCGAGCTAGACCCTCTTACTCTAAAGAAGGGCTCCCTCTCAGTGATAAACAGATTCTGGCTTCTGTTTCAGATGGGACGTGTTTTGGTTTAGTGGAATGTGATCTACACGTTCCCGCTCACCTGAAGGACCATTTCAGTGAGATGACTCCAATTTTCAAAAATATGGACGTCACGCGTGACGATATTGGGTCGTTTATGGGTGAATATGCCCTCAAACATAACTTGTTGTCAACCCCTCGTCGCACCCTAATTGGTAGTTATGTCGGGGAAAAAATTTTGTTGGCAACACCACTGTTAAAATGGTATTTAGACCACGGATTGGTGGTAACAAAAATTTATCAAGTGATAGAATATCAACCGTCTAGTTGTTTTAAAAAGTTTGGGGAAATGGTTTCTGACGCTAGGAGGGCTGGTGATCTAGACGAAAATCAATCTATAGTAAGCGATACGATGAAGCTCTTAGGAAACTCAGCCTACGGGAAGACTCTAACCAATAAGGCCAATCATAGCGCTGTCTCGTACGTTCAGGGGGATGAGATATCGACAATGATAAATAATTCCCGATTTTAAAAGATGACTGAAATAGGGGAGGATCTTTTTGAAATTGAGATGAAGAAAAAGAAAACTGTTTGGGACTTGCCCCTACAAATCGGTTTCTTCGTCTATCAATATGCAAAGCTTCGCATGTTAGATTTTTATTTCGAGTTCTTAGATAAGTTTGTAGATAGGTCCAACTTTCAGTTATGTGAAACAGATACTGATAGTTTATACTTATCCTTAAGCGCACCTAAGCTAGAGGACATAGTTAAGTCAGGTCTGCTGGATGAGTTTAATAGCGTATATAAAGACTGGTTTCCTGCTGAGTTTTGCGATGAACATATTAGCAAGACAGATTGTATAAGCTGTAAGGGTGTTAAAGCGTACACCAAACGAACGCCCGGGCTTTTTAAACTAGAGTACGAAGGGACAGCTCTTGTTAGCTTATGTAGTAAAACGTACCATTGTAGTGGGGATTATGATAAAATCAGTTGTAAAGGTCTAAGCAAGCAACACAACAAATTAGATAAAGATATGTTTTTAGAGGTTCTCGCCACGCAAAAGGCCAAGGGTGGGAAAAATGTAGGTTTCAAAGTCTTAAATAATTCCATATTTTCTTACAGTCAAACAAGAAATGCTCTTTCCTATTTCTATATAAAAAGAAAGGTAGCTGATGATAACGTCTCGACTACGCCTCTAGATATTTAACTCTTTACACTACCAGCTTAGACTAACCAGTAATCTCTAACAGTTTCACCCCTTATGATTCATCGACGACACATAGCCAAGCAGACATCCAACTACATAGCTATAAATAATTGTTATCCTTGTACTATATATTTACTCAGTGTACTAAATATTTTTGTAATGTTATATAATACCCACTGTATGTTATACACCTATTGAGATAATAAAAGAATAAAAATATATCTTTTGTCTTCTGTTTTATATTGATCGTTTTTCATTGGTGTTGTATAATCTACTAACCTATCACTATCGAGCAAGTACATGAAGAACGCCAAAGTCAGAACAAAGCAGACATAAACAGGTCACTTCCGGGGTCATGGTTAACTCCCCTTGTCTCTCGTGTACATTTCGCGCGAAATGCGCCTGCTATATATCTTTGTTAATTTACGCCTAAATACGGGGCAAATCCTTCCTGCTATACTACTCACGGGTTATCCGAACGTCGGTAGTCCAGTCGGGGGAGGGGGGAGGGGGGGGGGGGTGTTTTCCCAACTAGGCTGTTGAGGCCCTCAATCGGACAACATTTTGAACATCACTGGTTATCACAAAATATCTGGTTTTACAGAAGAGTGTTCATGGTACCAAGGACAGTTTAAAACAGCAATGAATATTCAAAGGAGGTCACAGTTAAAAAAAAACGAAAATCGTATTTCTAGTCAACCGGAAGGGATTATAATTTGTGGTAATGTTATGAGAAGGGAACAACTGGAATATGATGTGACAAAAGACAAAACAGACGGAGAAGAGAAAGATGGAAGAGGAGGAAAAGAATAAACGACTAAGAAGTAAACATAAACAACATAAAAATAATAAACAGCTGGAGAGATGTGTAGAGAAAAGATCACCTCCGTCACAGTAACTGATAATGATTATGATGCCATTAAATAGGAAAATAACAATTTTAAACTCCAATGTTAAATCAGTCTTATTATATGGCTGTGAAACATGGAGAATAACAAAAATGGTAATCACGAAAATACAGATCTTCATTAATGGATGCTTGCGCAGAAGAAAAAGGTGGAAGTGGCAGGACATAAATCACTAACATAGAATTATGGGAGAGTACCAGTCAAATACCAGTGGATAAAGAGATACAACAAGGAAGGTGACGCTGTACAGGACACACACTGCGCAAGCCAACTGAGAATATTACACGACAGGCCCTTTAATGAAATACCAGGACAGGAGACAAAATGGAAGATCAAAATATTATTGGATTAGACAAATGGAAGCAGAGATGAAAAGGATGAAGAAGACATGGAACGATCTCAAAAGAATGGCAAGAAACAGAACGGCTTGGAAAGTGTTTGTTGAAAACCTATACTCAACAGGGAGCTGAAAGTGCTTGTTGCAGATCTATGCTCAACATATAGTTGAAAGTGTTTGTTGAAGACCTATGCTCCACAGAGAGTTGAAAGTGTTTGTTTGAAGACCTATGTTCCACAGAGAGTTGAAAGTGTTTGTTTGAAGACCTATGCTCAACAGAAAGTTGAAAGTGTTTGTTTGAAGACCTATGCTCCATAGAGTGAAGAAAAGAAAAAAAGTTGATGATGATGACAGCAATGTAATAAAGACGAAAAACATACTCAATGAAAAGATATCAAGGGACTAATTACAAAAATAACACAAGTTGACAGGAAAAATTAATTGAATATAACCTTCAGCAGAAGGACCTTATTAACCACATGATTACAAATAGGATTTAGAAATAAAAGAGACTAACAAAATGTAAAAATATGAAACAAATTAACAAGAAAATTGGTAAAACAAAATTGCCATAGTAGAAGCATCAGAGAAAGACAGAGCTGGGGGCTGGTCCGTGTATTTTGTTATTTTTACGTTCAGAGTGCTAAAACATCGTACCCCGAGGACAAGTCATAAATTGTAATCATTAGCCGTGTTGATACCCAAAATATAACCAATGATGGCCTTCGAGACAAATATCGAACGCCAAAAAGAGCATAAATCACACTACCATTGACAGTAACATTAATATTAGTGATGGCATGTATCTTTCCGATAACAACATATGGTTATGAATCATGGACAATCTCGCAAACAATGAAGACAATTGGTTCATTTGAAACAAAATGCGACATAAAAATCATTAGGATACATCTGGCTAGCTGCCGGATCTACTGTGTTTAGTGCTCTGTGTACAACGTGAGCTGTGTGTTTTATCCGTATTGTGTTTCGATATTCCACTTGTTTACGATGGCTGATGATATCGTATGACAGGGAACGGATGGCAGTATTAACTTTCTGTGGGGTTTCGCCTTATGTCTTTTGGCGTGTGCTGAGGCTGCTATGATGGGGACTGCAGCTACCTTTCTTTGTTTGGGAGATGCGATGTTAATTCGGATGATTCCACTAGCACGGGCGGTTGAGCAATTATGGATTTTAATTCGTTTGTAGTGATACCGGGGCCTTCCATAACCAAAACCATTAGGATACATTGGATAATGACAAAGAGCAATAAAGACATGCTAAAGGGCCTAAACATTGAGAGAAAAAAATGACTAATAAACAACCTCTTATGGAGGAAATTAAAATGTTATGGCCTAGACAAAGGACACAGTGGTCTGGATAGGACAATAATGGAAAGCATGGTTCCTGCAAGACGAGGCAAGAGCAGAAAAAGAAGAACGTGATTTCATAAATAAACTAGACCATGAATATGACAACAGAAGTTGGAGGTATGACTAGAGACAGAGATTCTTTCCGATGCGGTGAAAGCAAAGTTCTGTGGGAGATATGGCTAGAGACAGAGATTCTTTCTAATGTGGTGGGAGCAAAGTTCTGTGGGAGAAGTGGCTAGAGACAGGGATTCTTTCCAATGTGGTGAAAGCAAAGTTCTGTGGGAGATCTGGCTAGAGACAGAGATTCTTTCCGATGTGGCGAGAGCAAAGTTCTGTGGGAGATCTGGCTAGAGACAGAGATTCTTTCCAATGTGGTGAGAGCAAAGTTCTGTGGGAGATCTGGCTAGAGACAGAGATTCTTTCCAATGTGGTGAGAGCAAAGTTCTGTGGGTGATCTGGCTAGAGACAGAGATTCTTTCCAATGTGGTGAGAGCAAAGTTCTGTGGGAGATCTGGCTAGAGACAGAGATTCTTTCCAATGTGGTGAGAGCAAAGTTCTGTGGGTGATCTGGCTAGAGACAGAGATTCTTTCCAATGTGGTGAGAGCAAAGTTCTGTGGGTGATCTGGCTAGAGACAGGGATTCTTTCCAATGTGGTGAGAGCAAAGTTCTGTGGGAGAAGTGGCTAGAGACAAAGATTCTTTCCGATGTGGTGAGAGCAAAGTTCTGTGGGAGAAGTGGCTAGAGACAAAGATTCTTTCCGATGTGGTGAGAGTAAAGTTCTGTGGGAGAAGTGGCTAGAGACAGGGATTCTTTCCGATGTGGTGAGAGCAAAGTTCTGTGGGAGAAGTGGCTAGAGACAGGGATTCTTTCTAATGTGGTGAAAGGAAAGTTCTGTGGGAGGTATGACTAGAGACAGATTTTCTTTCCGATGTGGTGAGAGAAAAGTTCTGTGGGAGATATGGCTAGAGACAGAGATTCTTTCTAATGTGGTGAAAGGAAAGTTCTGTGGGAGATATGGCTAGAGACAGAGATTCTTTCTAATGTGGTGAAAGGAAAGTTCTGTGGGAGGTATGACTAGAGACAGATTTTCTTTCCGATGTGGTGAGAGAAAAGTTCTGTGGGAGATATAACTAAAGACAAAGATTGATTTTTGCTGATGTGGTGGGAGCAAAGTTATGTGGAAGATATGACCAGAGACTGAGATTCTTTCGGATGTAGTGAAAACAAAGTTTTGTGGGAGGTATGGCTAGAGATAGAGATTCATTCAGATGTCGTGAGATCAATGTTCAGCAAAAGACATGCAACTTAATGATGACGGTCGTCAAGACGTATCTTTCTGCATATCCATCAACCCTCGGAAAGACATCCATGAGGTGAATCAACGAGCTTTGATGTTGCTATAAATAACTTTTGTATCTGTGGCTAGTAAAACAAGACTTCTTATTCATTTTCTTATTTGTTTCTTCTGATTTACTATGAGCATAATCAGGTTATAATTGCTTACAACGAGCCAAACTCCCATCTACCATGGAAATAGGAGTCTTTCTCTAAAGTGGTTGGGTCATGTAAGAAGAATGGCAAACATTCGTATTCCCAAACAAATATTGTATGGCGAACTTAAGGATGGAAATAGATAGGGCAGACCAGTGCTGAGATATAAGGATGTTTGCAGTCCTTTGAGGGAATTCTCTATCAGTGAAAGAAACTGGGAAAATCTGGTTGCATGTAGTAGCATATGGAGAACAAAAATAAATAAAAAATGGCACAGCAACTGTTGAGGCAGTGCTGATATCAAATTGAGAAGACAAAAGGCGCAGGAGAAAGGACCAAAAGGCCAGGTACCATGAATACATCTTGTTCGTTCTGCAGATGGAACTCTCTGTTCAATATTGGTAGATTCAGCCACGAGAGAAGCTGTTCAACAAAGTAGCATCCAACATAAGACACTAAAATGTTACCAAGCTAGTAACTTATCAAGATAACTTGCTAAAATCCGTCTGGTCCAGTTTTCCTTCTGACCACAGCGCAGCTAACAGGGAAGACATTTTATTTGCGTTTTTATTTCTCATTCTGGTTCTAAATTTTTATTTCAAAGATATGTGTGTGTGTGCTGTATGTTTGTTCATGCTGAAGGCTTATTGAACCGAAACGTTGTTCTAATTTGTGTCATCTACGTATTACGTAAAGCTTTAACCGTACCGATTTTTTTCTATATTTTTTCCCTTCTCCCTTCCAGCGGTATGTCAAGACGCCAAACGTCATGCAATACAATAAAGTACCTTGGAAAATTACATATAACATTGAATTTAGCAGCATTGCTAAAACGGAAACTTGTGCGTGTATAAAATGATAAAGAATCGCTCACAGGTAGGTGGCCAGGTGACCACTACTAATTGCGTGACTACTCAGGCAGGTTACCGATATACAAGTAGGAACATTGCAGAACGGCACACAGATGTACATCAAATATAAGGGTAAAGGAGAACCACGATAAAGGGTTTGGAAGAAATGGTCCACAGTGAGGAGGATAGGGGATATATTGGTTTCTATCAAGTACCTTACCTGCTGGCGCAGGTGATCATGTCACTCAATAACGTACTTTCTCAGCGGTCAGTCATTTCTGCTGTTGACTTCCCACATAGCCATTCTATCTCCCTGGGATCTTTTCTCTTTGTTTTCCCCTGTCTCTAATTTCGTTGATTTCACTTCTTTTAGTGAAAGGCGTTGTTAGTGACCATAATTTGTTTAGACTTTCGGCACATGATCTTTGAGGTAATGTGGTCGGTGTTAAGGTCGTGTCGCTTTACTTTACCAGAAAAAAAAATCCTAGTACCCTTTTAAGACTGGGTGAACACGGAAGCCGTGGATCAGGATCGAACTCGACCTCGTGTCCTTTGTAGTCCAGGTCACTAACCACTGGGCTATCATCATCAAGTACCATGCCTACTGGTGTTGGAGACATGTCTCTCCACAACTTTCGATCTCGACAGTTATTTACCATTTCTGTTGTTGACATTCTGCCATGCCATTCTCTTAAGCTGTTATCTTTCTCTTTGCTTCCCTCTATCCCTCCGTTCCTCAATTTTCCCAGTTGTCACAATATACTCCAGTTGTTCTCTTCTCATTACATGGCCAAAAAATGATGAATGTTTCTTCCTAATATTGGAAATTAGCTCTCTTCTTGCTTTGACCTCATTCAGAACGTTTTCATTACTCTTTTTAGCTGTTCATGGTATTCTCAACATTCTTCTGTAAAACCACATTTCTACAGCTTCCTGTGATTTTCTTGTCTGTTATCCTATTGTCCATGTTTCACACCCATATGTTAACGTTACATAACATTTAAGAAATCTTTTTTAAAATCTCTATTGCCAAAAATTAATTGCACAATATCTTCCTCATTTTATTGGAAAGCTGCTTTTGCCTGAGCCATTCTACATATCACCTCTGTTGTACATCTACCACCTGCCATTAACAATATTCCCAGATATTTAAATTCATTTACTTGTTTTAATATTGTTCCACTTGCCATTATTGTGCACTGCACACTGAGCTAAACCAGCTCCCTAATTTTAAAAATAGTACCTCCCCCCCCCCTCTAAAGAAATGCAAATAAATGCATAAATGCACCCCTTGCCATTAGAATATATAAAGAAACAACAGATACAATGGTTTGGCCACATGACAAAGCAGAAAGTTCAAAATACACCACAGCGAGCCTAAAATAAACGTTGTGAGAACACAAGACCCAAGGGCCGACCACGAAAAAGATGGATTGAAACATTAGGAAACATAGCACTAGAGGCGACAGAAGAGCAAAAGACCGCAAATTATATCTCCCCTCGACGTTGAAAGGCAAATGAGGAAGGAAAGAAGACGAAGTCGAAATGATCCATCGAAATGAGATCAAACGCTTTATCAGGATTCGCAAGTTGTTAGAAACTTATCGACTGATCATCATGCTCTAGTAGCTTTCCCCTGCTGGAATCTTCGCTCTCATGACTGCCTCTGACGTTTTGTCTGCCTGCCTGAAAGTATCCATCGTTTGCAGCAGTCAATCCCAGCTCGTTTGTGATGTTTTGCATTTACCTTCTTCTATATCTTCCTCTCTCTCGTTTTTATGGAACTATGCCCTCCATAATTATCGTCTCCAGGCTATTATGTTATTTTACATGACCGAAATATTTATTTTCCTTGTTGTTATGTGTGCTATTATCAACCAATTTTGTGGAATTTTCAGTTCTTAAAATGTTGACAGGGGTGTTCTTCTCCGTCCTAGTTATGGTTATTATGGTTATTATGATTATATGGTTATTATGGTTATTACGGTTTGTATGGTTGTTATGGTTATTATGGTTATTATGATTATATGGTTTTTATGGTTATTATGGTTATTATGGTTATTATGGTTATTATGGTTGTTATGGTTATTATGATTATATGTTATTATGGTTATTATGATTATATGGTTATTATGGTTATTATGGTTATTATGGTTATTATGGTTATTATGATTATTATGGTTATTATGGTTGTTATGGTTATTATGGTTATTATGATTATATGGTTTTTATGGTTATTATGGTTATTATGGTTATTATGGTTATTATGGTTGTTATGGTTATTATGATTATATGTTATTATGGTTATTATGATTATATGGTTTTTATGGTTATTATGGTTATTATGGTTATGTTTATTCGAAGGCCCCGGTATCACTGTAAACGAATGGATGTCCATAATTGCTCAACCACCGTGTCAGTTGAATAATCCAAATTAATTTTTCATGGGATATCCAAACAAAGAAAGGCAACTGCAGTCCCCATCATAGCAAACACGGCACACGTCAAAAGACATAAGGCGTATTATAGCACCGACAGTGAACGTATCTGAACTGTCCTTCGTCGTACGATATCATCATTCATCGTAAGCAATCTGAGAAAAAGAAATACTATCCGGATTAAACACACAGCTCACGGTGTGCACAGAGCACTACTCAGTAGCTCCGGCAGCAAGCCGGACTTAGAATATGAGGAAACTGCAACTAAGGAACACTTTTCAGACAGTGCCTCAACGGCTCCCTGTCGCCTATCCGCCATATTGACCAGAAGTTTCATTTAGGGTGACTTATTGTGTGTTCTGTTGTAACATCGTAGTGGTTCTATATATTCAAATTAAACTTCAAACCTGTATTCCGAAACATAACCGTCCTGTTTGATGGCCTAGATCGTTCCCTCTGTTCTAGTGTTATTTGTAGTTTAGTTTAGTCGACATATTCACCACACGACATCTTCACTACACGACATCTTCACCACACGACATCTTCACTACACGACATCTTCACCACACGAAATCTTCACTACACGACATCTTCACTACACGACATCTTCACCACACGACATCTTCACTACACGACATCTTCACCACACGACATCTTCACTACACGACATCTTCACTACACGACATCTTCACTACACGACATCTTCACTACACGACATCTTCACTACACGACATCTTCACTACACGACATCTTCACTACACGACATCTTCACTACACGACATCTTCACCACACGACATCTTCACTACACGACATCTTCACCACACGACATCTTCACTACACGACATCTTCACCACACGAAATCATCACTACACGACATCTTCACTACACGACATCTTCACTACACGACATCTTCACTACACGACAGCTTTACTGCAAGACATCTTCACTACACGACATCTTTACTGCAAGACATCTTCACCATACGACATCTTCACTACACGACATCTTCACTACACGACATCTTCACTACATGACATCTTCACTACACGACATCTTCACTACACGACATCTTCACTACACGACATCTTCACTACACGACATCTTCACTACACGACATCTTCACTACACGACATATTTACTGCAAGACATCTTCACTACACGACATCTTTACTGCAAGACATCTTCACCATACGACATCTTCACTACAAGACATCTACACTACACGACATCTTCACTACACGACATCTTCACTACACGACATCTTCACTGCAAGGCATCTTCACTACACGACATCTTCACTGCAAGACATCTTCACTACACGACATCTTCACTACATGACATCTTCACCACGCGACATCTTCATTACACGATATCTTCACTACACGACATCTTCACTACACGACATCTTCACTACACGACATCTTCACTACACGACATCTTCACCATACGACATCTTCACTGCAAGACATCGTCACTACACGACATCTTCACCACACGACATCTTCACTACACGACATCTTCACTGCAAGACATCTTCAATGCAAGACATCTTCACTACACGACATCTTCACTACACGACATCTTCACTACACGACATCTTCACTACATGACATCTTCACTACACGACATCTTCACTACACGACATCTTCACTACATGACATCTTCACTACACGACATCTTCACTACATGACATCTTCACTACACGACATCGTCACTACAAGACATCTTCACTACATGACATCTTCACTACAAGACATCTTCACTACACGACATCTTCACTGCAAGACATCTTCACTACACGACATCTTCACCACACGACATCTTCACCACACGACATCTTCACCGCAAGATATATTCACTATACGACATCTTCACTACACGACATCTTCACTACACGTTATCTTCACCACACGACATCTTCACTACACGACATCTTCACCACACGACATCTTCACTACACGACATCTTCACTACACGACATCTTCACTACACGACATCTTCACCACACGACATCTTCACTACACGACATCTTCACCACACGACATCTTCACTACACGACATCTTCACCACACGACATCTTCACTACACGACATCTTCACTACACGACATCTTCACCACACGACATCTTCACTACACGACATCTTCACCACACGACATCTTCACTACACGACATCTTCACTACACGACATCTTCACCACACGACATCTTCACCACACGACATCTTCACTACACGACATCTTCACCACACGACATCTTCACTACACGACATCTTCACTACACGACATCTTCACTACACGACATCTTCACCAAACGACATCTTCACTACACGACATCTTCACTACACGACATCTTCACTACACGACATCTTCACTACACGACATCTTCACCACACTACATCTTCACCACACGACATCTTCACCACACGACATCTTCACTGCAAGACATCTTCACTACAGACATCTTCACTACACGACATCTTCACCTCACGACATCTTCATTACACGAGATCTTCACTACACTACATCTTCACTACACGACATCTTCACCACACGACATCTTCACTGCAAGACATCTTCACCACGCGACATTTTCACTTCATGACATCTTCACCACATGAAATCTTCACTACTCGACATCTTCACCACGCGACATCTTCACCGCAAGACATTTTCACCACGCGACATCTTCACTAAACGACATCTTCACTACACGACACCTTCGCTACGCGACATTTTCATTACCCGACAGATAAATTCTTAGTACTCAGATCCCCTCCTTAGCGCGCTAGAAAGTAGGAAGCATGCCGGCCACACACTAGCGAAAGCACTAATGATGGCTTCAGCTCAGATGACTAAACTCCGTGTCACCGGCGAAGACCTTGACCCACCCAACTATCTTAGTCATCTCATACGACACGCGTCGCAGGAGACAGAGGCTCCATTCTTTTCTCTTCTGACCATTTTCAGAGCTCTAGTAACCACCACCAAAAACAATATATAGGCTAATGATTGTATTGATGCTGGCACTAAAACTTTGAGGGGAAAAAAGTGTCTTGTTTAGTTGGAGTAGAAACTCACAGCCCGCAGTTACGACCTTTAAATCTTGTCTCTATTGTGATAGAATATTCTGACTGTGGGAAAAAAAATGTAATAAAGATGGAAGTATTAGAATTATAAACCTGCCATAATGAGACTTCAGAAACAATATCCAGATAATAAAGTGAGTAATAATGAAAACTTAAATAATACTTAAGGTGTCTATTCTTCTACTTCTACATTTCAACTCCCTCAGGAGCATAGGTCTTCAACAAACACTTTACACGGTATTCTGTTTCTTGCCATTCTTTTCATATTATTCCATGTCTTCTCCATCATCTTCATCTCTGCTTCAATTTGTCTTCTCCAAGAATATTTTGGTCTTCCTCTGTCTTTTGCCCTGGGAATTCCAAAAAAGGGTCAACTGTGTAATAATCTCAGTTGGCTTCCGTAGTGTGTGTCCTATCCAGCGCCATCGTCTTCGACGTATCTCTTTATCCACTGGTATTTGATTGGTACGTTTCCATAATTCTATGTCAGTGATTTTGTCCTGCCATTTCCATCCTTTTATTCTGCGCAAACATCCATTAATTATATTTTCATGTTTGTCATTTTTGTTCTCCATGCTTCACAGCCGTATAATAGGATTGCTTAACACTAGAGTTAAAAACCCTTGTCCATGTTTGTGAAGTTTTTGCGGGTTATTTTTTTTTACAGTACAGGATAGCCAGTCCCATGCCCAACTCTCCTTAGTTGCCTCTTACGACTGTGTCTAGTAGGGGACAGCACTACAACTCTTCACTCCGCTTCCGGCAGCACACGGGTGTCCATAATTTGTCTATTATTGATATGAAGTCTTTTTCGATCGTTCATTTACAGAATGTCTTCTATTTGAATAAAAACAATTACTTGGTCACTTTATTTGAAAGCACACAGTTATTCTAGCGCTCAGTCTAAATTCAAATCTTCTCGCCTCATCATCACACTCCATTTCCATCCTCTAATTAAAAAGAAGAAGAAGAAACACAAAAATGCAACGAAAGTTTTTATGTCGTGCAGAATTGCCACAACAAGAGCCAGACTCATTAATCTTCAGTCAAACTAACAGTCTCCGAACCTAGTTCTGAAAGTTAGAAAACTCACGTGACATTTATTTCAATTACTATTGGCTGTCGTCACGTTTATGCGTTATACCATCGAATTTCTTTTAATATTTGCAGGGGTTCTATTTACCTTCAAAGGCAATATCTGTGTACATTATTCCTGCCATAGACGAAGTGACGCCTGTTTAGTTCAGATTAAAGCGAACTTCTCGGAAGTGTAACGACACTGACATATCGTTGTGGCGTGATAATCGATTCTTTTACTAACAATGATGTTTTCAGTATTCAAATATATCCCCAGTTCATTTATCACTCGGTATACTTGGAGATTCCCGTGTTCTCCATGACTTCTCTATTCTACTACTTCCCTCCTAATTTATGTCAAAATGAATATCTACTTGATGTGTTTACTTTATATCAGATAATACTCAAAACCTATGAGTGGATATCAAAGTTTAGGGAATATACCTGGAGACAGTTCAGAACTACAACTACCTTGGACATACTATAACCAGTGATGGAAAATGTACAACTGAAATAAACAAAAGAATAGGAATGACAAAAAAGTAATTTTAATGTAATGAATATATATATATATATATATATATATATATATATATACTAACGTCAGCAGAAATATCACCAGGTCTAAAACTAAGAATATCAAAATGTTATGTCTTCTCAACATTCCTATATGGTGCAGAAACATGGACATTAGACAAGAAAACAGAATAGAAAATTAAAGCCTTTGAAATGTGGATTAGAATAGGTAGAACTGGATGGAAAGAAAAGAAAACAAACGATGAAGTCTTAAGACAACTAAACATGAAAAGAGAACTACTACACACAATTGAAGCAAGACAAATATTTTTGGGGCATGTTAAAAGACATAGCAGCCTACCAAAAGTAATTTTGGAAGGGAAAAATACAAAGTAAATGAGACAGAGGCAGACTAAGACTAACATGGAAGAGTAACATCAAAATTTGGACAAAACAGCCTTTGACAACCTGCACCAACAAAGCATGAGACGGAACGGAATGTCGCTCCATGGTAGCCAACCTTCAATGGGGAGACGGCACTCGATGATGATGATGATTCATATGTCTACAGTCTCAGCGTACAATTAAATATTCATTTTTCATGACACACACACACACACACACACAAACACACATACACACACAAAACACACACACACAAACACACACACCCAAAGACATACAAACACGCACACTATAACTGCGTTTTTTTTAGGACGGGCAACCAATGGATCGGGCGGACATCATCAATGCCCTCCGGGATGTGGGAGGAGCACGGGACTTCGACAAACACAGATCCACGTCACTTCTTCGGATGATGGAGGTGGGAGTTAAGTTGGGCCTAGCCAGAAATGAGACACTTAGTGGGCGTGTAAGAAGACTTATCAACCAACATAGAACAGGAGTCGTCAGTCGCTGGACACTGCGGGGTTGCTGAGGAGGGGATCTGAGCACCTATGGACATGTTCGGAGTGCAATGATGATGACCCGCAAATAACTCAATAATAACTCAATGCCTGCAGAGACTACTGACTAACAATAAAATTGAAACAAGTGCTGCAGAGTAAAATTCATAGGTAATGGTTACTTGAAAATATAATAAAGTGAAGTAAAGGTTCCCTCCACGCCTTGCTAGGGATATGGGGAATATGGTGTTGTTGAAATTTTCTCATGACCACGGCACATTTTTGGGTGATATGGTCGGTATCACGCCAGGCCGCAAAGAGGAACAAACTATAATGATTTCTCGTTAAGTATGAACAAATTCAGAGAAATTCGGTTAAAAAATAAAAATTAAACTGTCCAACTGCAATGTTAAGTCAGTCCTATTGTATGGCAGTGAAACATAGAGAACATAAACAATGAAAATACAGACTTTCAATAATGGATGTTTGAGCAGAATAGAAGGATGGAAAAGACAGTACAAAATCACTAATATAGAATTATGGAAACAAAAATACCAGTCAAATATCAGTGGATAAAGAGATACAGCGAAGACGATGGCGCTGGATAGGACACACAATTCGGATGCTAACGGAGAGCATTACAAAACATGCTCTTTTTTGAATCCCCAAAGAAAAGACAAAGAGAAGGACCAAAATATTCTCGGAGAAGACAGATGGAAGCAGAGATGAAGATAATGGGGAAGACATGGAATGATCTTAAAAGAATGGCAAGAAACAGAACGGCTTGGAAAGTGTTTGTTGAAAACCTATACTCCACAGGGAGCTGTAAGCTAGAAGAAGAGAAGAAGTGAGAAGTAATATTTCCGTATTTCCGAACACGAAGACTTAAACAGCAAGCATTTCTGTCTAAATTGCAAGTTCAGTATTCCCGTCTTTAGCATGAATTTATTCATTATTTTGGTTCAGCTTTAGATCCACTCTTCATTTTTTGTTTTCATTCTGTATTCATTATGCTAGCATTCGGAAGCTGGTACAATCGCGTACGTTCTATGCGCGCTGCATCGCAAATTAGTGTTTCCATTTTATAGCCACTTCATTACCATGTATAGATGCCGCTTGTTGTGGAAGGTTGATGGATTTCATAAACAATTCTGGTCAAGTCCCGTCTCCGCATCTAATACATGCTACAATTTCCTTTCAAGATCGCCGACATAATTTCTGTTTTGATTTTGTAACAAAGAGCCCAGTAGAGTTGTGGTTAGTGCATTCGCTGGCCGGCCTTGACGGCTAGGAGTTAAAATGAAACAAATTGTTGTCGGACTTAAATATCTCCTTCTTCTTCTTTTTTCTTCTTCCTCCACCTCCACCTCCTCTCCCTCTTCTTCTTTCACCTCCACCTCCTCCACCTCCACCTCCTCCACCTCCACCTCCACCACCTCCACCTCCACCACCTCCACCACCTCCACCTCCACCTCCACCTCCACCACCACCTCCACCACCACCTCCACCTCCATCTCCACCTCCACCACCACCTCCACCTCCACCATCTCCACCACCACCACCACCACCTCCACCACCACCTCCACCTCCACCACCACCTCCACCTCCTCCACCACCACCTCCTCCTCCACCACCACCTCCTCCACCTCCACCACCTTCACCACCTCCACCACCACCTCCACCTCCACCACCACCACCTCCACCTCCACCACCTCCACCTCCACCACCTCCACCTCCACCTCCACCTCCTCTCCCTCTTCTTCTTTCACCTTCTTCGTCTTCTTCTTCTTCAGCGTTCACGTCTTGTGATTATGTGACTTTGACTCTTTGTCCTGTTTCATGATGGACGGGTAAGAACAACATCGTGACACGCGATGAGCTGGTCACGTGGTCAGTACTGGTATATGCAAGCGTATCCTGATGTTGTCCTAAACCTGCGCAGTGGCTACCACACTCCGTCTTTAACGGGCTCGATCTAGCTTTGACGTCAGAGTTTTCCGTCTCGTCGAGTGGATGTTGTCCAGGGCTGTTGGGCCAACCCTGTCCGCTCTTTCTGTCTGGGTGATCTCCCATAGCCTTTCCTTCACAGGACGGTAACTGCTAGGCAGCAGTGCTTTGTTGTCCGGGGTGTCCCTCTCCTTGTGGATACAACTTTGAATGCGGCTTTTGCTCTCATGACTTTATCCAGTCGTTGAACATATGGGGCGTTAATTGAAGCCACAGTTACACCTGTTGCATCTACCGCGTCCAGGTAGGGGAGGTCTCTGCAAGTCTACTCAGTCTATCTTTAATGTGTGCCAGATTCACTGAGAAGATAAGGGTGGCGAGGAAGCAAATTTGCACTCCAGCGTATTAACCTGAGGCTTATAGTACAATGACTTCACTAACACGTCATGACCCAACGTTAATTGGTATGGGACAACCTTTACCTCCCAAAGATCGCTACTTGTCCATAAACCCGATTCTGATGTCTACGCCCGACGTTACACAACGCTTCGTCATCCTCTCTTAAATGATCGTTAAGAAGGCCTAATTACGCTGTGTTAGTTTTACGACAAGTTACAACACTTCACATTTCAACTCCAAATGTCTCTCTCATCTTCACGGCCGTTCTAGGTGGCGAGTTATCGTTACCCAAATTGTTCATTTCGACTCTGTATTATACTGTTATCTCCCTTCCTATGTTTGTCAACAATACAAGTATTTTAGCTTATCTATGTGTCTGGCTTATACTTGGTAATAGGAAACATGACTCCAACCCTGAAATAATGTGGTAAATATATGCTCTAGTTATGGTATATGCATGTAAGTTCTGTCAACGAAAGTAACTTTTCTGAGTTGCTGAGCTGGGAAGGTGTTGCAGCGCAGGTCTCTTGTGACAAGGCGTTGTGTTGACGGGTATAAATGAGTTCGAGCCTAGTTCGGGCTGCCTATTATTGTTTGTGCTTTCTGTTGCTGTTAGATTTTAGATTGCTCTGGAGGCTGTAAACATACCCGTGTCTCTGTACAGTGTGTCTATATGCAAAACCAATCAGCTAGTCTTCTAAGAGAACACGTTTGGAGATGACGCTAAACTGTTGTTCAGTCATAGTTCATTGACATTAAGTCAAACTGTCAGCTAAAAGTCATTGATATCTTTTAATTTAGCGCTTTTCAGCGACTTGGTCTTGTCCATACATATTTCTCTGTACTCTGTAAGACTGCAGATCTCTTTGAAGATTGATGCATTAAACAATGGGCAGCCAGTAGTGGATATAACTAACACCCATATAAGTTATGGTGACAGCTTTACAGAAAAGGAACACAACAAAATACTGACGTTTCGGCCCGCGGCCTTCTTCAGAAGACAATAACAGGAACAAATTATGGGAAAAAACATTTAAAAATTCAGTTTTTGTTTAAATTTGAAAGTCACGTTACAGACAAAATACAAGCATGGAAACGAAATGTCGCATCTCGTACGTAGACCGAGTCACAAATGGAAAAGTTGGCCAACGGAAACAACAAGCTATCGGGGCTACATAATGATCTTTAGACTACTGTGAAAAAACGTCATTTGAAATTGTTTGGCCGTCTATCTTGATCGTCTCTCAGACCAAGCAAAGACAATCCTACAATGAACTATCGATAAAGCGAGAAGGAGAGCTAGACAGAGAAATAGATGGGAAGATAAGATCAACTAATGGACAGACCTTGACATTGCAAAGTCCAAAACAAATTACTGGAATGAAAGAGAAATGGAGAAGGTTGACGAAGTCATGGTTGTAGGTTGACAAAGTCATGGTTGAAGGTTGACAAAGTCATGGTTGAAGGTTGACAAAGTCATGGTTGAAGGTTGACAAAGTCATGGTTGAAGGTTGACAAAGTCATGGTTGAAGGTTGACAAAGTCATGGTTGAAGGTTGACAAAGTCATGGTTGAAGGTTGACAAAGTCATGTTTGAAGGTTGACAAAGTCATGGTTGAAGGTTGACAAAGTCATGGTTGAAGGTTGACAAAGTCATGGTTGAAGGTTGACAAAGTCACGTAAGTGGAGACCAAACAACCTACGATGTTATTGGATGAATATAAAACAGAAGTTACTTTCCTATATAAAACAACGCTACGCTCATTGTACGCTTCAACGCTATAACGACACAGGCCTGCAGGTAATATAACGTTAGTGCCTATATTCAATAACCATCAACACGTTTGTACACGAAATGGCCAGTACCATGTCACGCCGCCAAAGACGGGGGTACTTTACTTTATATATGAAGAGGCTGGATGAGTGCGGCAGTAAAATAGTATCCATCACAGAGACTTGGGGGAGCCGCGATAGCTCAGTGGTTAGTATCTGGACTACAAAGGACAAGAGGTAGGGACGATCTCAACCGACGGGGTCCGGGTTCACCCAGCCTTTAATGGGTACCGGATTTTTTTCTCGGAAAGTAAAGCGGCACGGGCGTAATACCGACCACATTACCCCAAAAATCATGTGCTGAATGTCTGTAAAATGTATGGTCACTAACACCATATTTCCTTGAGTAGCAGGACAATGGAGGTGATGGCAGTGACCAAGGCATTCAAATGGTTAGAGTCACAAGACTACATCCACGCATGTATACTGAGTGATTCGATGAGCATGATAAAAAAAGTGGAGGCGGGCTCTGTACGCATGCAATCGTTAGAGTCGTTGCAGAAATCCAAAATACGTAAGGTCAAATTTGTCTATGTCCCTGGACATGCGGGAGTATGGGGAAATGAAAGAGCGGACAGGTTGGCTAGCTGCGCTGTCGTTGAGGACGGGCAACCAATGGATCGGGCGGACTTCATCAATGCCCTCCGAGATGTGGGAAGAGCACAGAACTTCGACAAACACAGATCCACGTCACTTCTTCAAATGATGGAAATGGGAGTTAAGATGGGCACGGCCAGAAATGAGACACTTAGTGGCCGTGTAAGAAGACTTATCAACCAACACAGAACTGGAGTCGTCAGTCGATGGACACTGCGGGGTTGCTGAGGAGGGGATCTGAGCACCTATGGACATGTTCGGAGTGCAATGATGATGACCCTCTAATAACTCATTAACTCAATAACTCCCAGCGGTTGTTCTTCTTGCATGTCTTCAATTAACCCCAAGGTGGTAATCACCAGCGCAACAGAATATGCACAAGAATCAGCCAAGTGACCACGTGAACAGACAGAAGCACATAAACACAACCCATACTAAGTAACAACAAACACCATCATCATCATGTACCGCCACCGCATCAAAAGTTGACCGCCATGATGCGCGATTTCACTCTATTAGTGGGTGCACGCTTCATCTGTGTCCATCTTGTGCTGTTTTTAGTCCGCCCACTTTGCCTGCCTCTGCCTCCTTTACCTTGTTTTTTTCTCCACACTGAGTTGCTTTCCAGTTGGTTTGAACATCTTTTTCGCGTGTCTTCAAAATGGCATTTGCCTTGTTCAAATCGTTGGCCTTAGTTCTTTCTTCATTTTCAGTTATTTCAGAACTGTATTATTTGATTTCTTCATTTTCAGTTATTTCAGAACTGTATTATTTGATTTCTTCTCCTTCTTCTTCCCAATTCTTTATATTCTTAAATAATCTATATTTCAAGATTTGCAATTTTCTTATTTTCTCGTATTTAGTATCCATGTTTCCCCACCATATAAGAATATTGAGCTGAAATAATACTTTATCATTATCAGTTGTATTTCTCGTGTTATCTGTCTTCATATATTCTACGTTGTTGACAATGTATTTGCCATTCCTATTATTTACTTATTTCTGTCTCGTCTCCTACATTACTTATTATGATATGCCGACGGTATCATTGAACTTGAGCTAGGTTATTTCCATCGACCTTGACATTCATTTCTAGGTCAAACGTCACGGGAAAAAAATAGCGATGATGGAGATCCTCGAAAAGAGATTAACGTAACGTCAAGACACGACTGCAGGACGGGCAAGACAAGGGAACAAAAGACACCAATCTATCACTCGATCTCTTCAATGCTAAAAGGCAATTCTGAAGGATAAAAAAAAAGAGGAACACGATTCTGGATACCTTGAAGTAACACTAACAAGAGGAATCAAACCTAAGCTCACCGTAAGGACAACAGCCACCTTCACCCACACGGAAAACCTTTCTTCTTTGCAACGAGAGCTCAGATCAAATCATTAAATCAGTGACTCATTAAATGTCGGTTGGGGGCCTCGGTAGTCTAGTTGGGAAAACCAACCGACTAAGCTACCAACGTTCGGATAACCCGTGTTCGATTCCCGCTGGAAGCAATGTGAATTGTATTCGTGGTTGGAAAAAAAATACCCCCGTGGTCGACCCAGCCGCTGGCAGAAGTGGGTACCAGGGTACTACTCTGGGAAGGTGAGGAATGCCGTCTCGCATCGTGAGTTTTGATGTTTGAAGCGACACTATTCATTAGTCTCCGAAAACTTCTGGATAGGCGGCCGAGCACATACAGGTGAAAACTCGCGTGCTAATACGGCGACTCAAGTCTCGTTCTTTACTTTGACCTATGTCGGTTATTGCGCTACGTGACTCCTTCAATCACCTGTTGGTACCAGCATTCAACGGCACAGTCATCCCCCAGAGATTTGGTTGTCCTGGGTTTCTGTTTTCATCTTCTTTTCCAGCAGAATCTATTCAATCTCAGACTCAATTTTCTAAGTTATACCAGACCAGAATTGATATTGATTCATTAAATCATCATCATGTGCCATACCGGTTGGCGATCATGTCCTTCCACAATCTTCTATCTACAGTGCATCGTATCAATTCTGTTGTTGGCTGTTTCTTTCACGCCATGACACCAAGCTATCTAGTATTTCCTCTCTTTGTCATTCGCGATCAAAAGCAGGAGCCATCTACATAAACAATGAGCCTGTGAAAGAAGACATACAAGCTACATATCTCGGAGTTACATTTGATAACAAACTATCTTGGAAACAGCAGATAAATAAGGCAACCCAAAAAGCAAGGAGGAAATTGGCTATTCTAAGAAAGTTGTGTGGAACCACATGGGGTGCGAGTGGGAAAATACTCAGTAAAGTTTACCAACAGAGTATACGCCCACATTTAGAATATGGATCATCCGCATGGTGCTCAGCATCAAACACCACATTGCAAGAACTGGATAAAGTACAAAACCAGGCACTTAGGGTCATCACAGGAGCAATGAAATCAACACCAATATTGGAGATGGAGAAATTGTGGAGGATACCAGCACTGAGAGAACGGAGAGACACAAAGGTGCTGATACAGGCAGAAAAATTTGTATGCATGCCGAGACATCCAATGAAGGACCGATTCCAAAATCTTGCATTGGGACGACTTAAGAGAAGCAGCTTTATCCACCAAGCCAAGCGTATTAGTAGACAAACACCAGACATGCCAAGAGTTGTTAAACCCCTTCTGCCCATACCAGAACAGACTCCATGGACAGATGAATCAGGATTATCAGTTCAAATATGGACAGAAGTGAAAGGAATAGTTGACAAAGAGGAACAAAATAGTCTACAGCGAAAACAATAACACTCAGTTTCCTGGATGAAGAATACCCACAAGACCTATGGATCCGTGTGTACACAGATGGATCAGCACAGAATGCAGTAAAGAATGGGGGAGCAGGTGCATATATAGTACCCAAATAACACTAGGGATATGAATAAAATAGCAACAGGGAAATATTGTCACAATTATGATGCAGAAATACAAGCAATAAAGTTGGCAATAGAAAAGCTGCTGAACAGTAATCTTAGCCCACAGCCTGTAGTGTTTTTGACAGATGCAAGATCAGTACTCTTGGCACTACAATCCAGAAAATTACCACATCTGCAGACCTTATTGACTGAACTCTGCAAGCACCACAGGGTTGCCCTGCAGTGGATCCCGTCTCACTGTGGAATACCAGGAAATGAGAAAGCAGATCAGTTGGCAAAGGAAGGTTCAACAGGCACACAACTAGATACACCAGTTACATACCATCATAAGAAACAGATAATCAAATCAATCAGAGGACCACAAGCCCCATATCAGGATGCCTTTCATAATATGAATAGATATGAACAAGTTATCATTATACGCCTAAGAACAGGACACAATCGACTCCATAGTCACATGTATACAAAATTCAAGATCGGCACATCAACTACTTGTACATGTGGACAGGCACCCCAGACTGCTGAACACATACTTCAAGACTGCACTGAATATAGTAAACTGAGGAAAATCCATTGGCCCATAGATACAACACTACAGACAAAACTATATGGGCCACTGCAAGAATTACAAAAGACAGTAAAATTCATACAGGAAACGACATTGCTGATATAGACAATACTTCGAGCGAACGAAAGATAGATAGATAGATTCGCGATCTTTCTGTCCCTGTATTTTGCCAGTTGTAACCAACTATTCCAACTTTCGTCTTCTCGTGAAGTGCCCGAAAAATTTTTATTGTCTCTTTCTGATGTTTCTTAGGAGCTCCCTTTTGTGTTGACCTCTCTGAGAATTTCCTCGCTGATCTTTTTAGCTGTCCAGGGAACTATCAACATTCTTCTAATAAAACCCAGAATGTGTGCGAGTGCACACGTGACCTGCTATCACCGTTATCCGAGAGGGCTACACATCGGATATCTCTACCAACGGACAAGGCGATGGTGAATCCCCGAAGAAACCACGGATTCGAAGTGTCATAACCACCCGTCTAGCGGGACTCGAACCCGGGACTTACGTGTCCAGAAGCCTGTGCAGTATCTCTACCCCACCAAGTCCTCGCTCTAAATTAGGAAAATAGAAAAATGTGAAGAAGTTGAATAGATTGCATTGTCGATTTGTTTCCCCATCAAACCTTCATCATGTTGATCTGATGATATCACCGTCCCATTGTCGTTGTCATCTTTATTATCTGCATATTTTCATCTGACCTAGAACAATTAACTTCATTATGGTGTCAACAATCTTTACATGCCATAAAAAGAACTATCTTTACGCTTTCCACGAAAAACACATTTACGGTTTCATTCTTATGTCCTCAGTAAAGATAATGGCGTTATCTGAGGAGAAATAAACATCAGCTTTGAAATACCTCCAATGTCTGCTATCTGTGACATTGTGGGCGATATTCTTGTCAACTGATATCCGCCGCTCTTAATCTAACTATCCCATTTACATTATCGTTTTTATCTAGCTATTCGCCTTCAACTTTGTATCACATCAGAATAATAACACGCCTCGTTACATACACACCGGGTCTCTCATTACAATTACCCTTTTTGTTAATTATTCGATTTCACGTTAATAAAGGAAAGAAAATAAACATTAAAGTTAAAAGACAGCAAATAAAGAAAACACAAAACACATAAAACACCAAAATAATCGGGGGACTACGTCACAGAAACAGCAAAATAAGGAGTGGGCTGTATCGCTGAAACAGAACTAGCGAAAAATGAAATGACACAGAAAAGTTAATCACAATTAGACAACTAGAAGACAATAAATAATAAACATACAAATCTATGTGCCGGTAAACAACAAGATCGATATTTTTAAGATAAGCCAAAGTCTTGAGTAACAGTGTCAAAGATGGAGGGGCTAGGGGGGGGGGGTGTCTAGTGGTCAGACGTCGACATCTGACAAGTAGGTCTTGGGTTCGATTCCGAAAACAGGTGGTGAAAAATAAAAAAAATAAAAATAATCAATTGAATCCGAGGTTTCTTCGTGGCATCCCCATGTCTCTGGGTAGTGAGATTCCATGTCTAGTCCCATCTGGGTAGTGAGATTCCATGTCTTGTCCCATCTGGGTAGTGAGATTCCATGTCTTGTCCCATCTGGGTAGTGAGATTCCATGTCTTGTCCCATCTGGGTAGTGAGATTTAATGTCTTGTCCTCTCTGGGTAGTGAGATTCCATGTCTAGTCCTCTCTGGATACTGAGATTTCATGTCTTGTCCTATCTGGGTAGTGAGATTCCATGTCTAGTCCTCTCTGGATACTGAGATTTCATGTCTTGTCCTATCTGGGTAGTGAGATTCCATGTCTAGTCCTCTCTGGGTAGTGAGATTTCATGTCTTGTCCTCTCTGGGTAGTGAGATTTCATGTCTTGTCCTCTCTACGTAGAGATTGTCTAGTCCACTCTGGGTAGTGAGATTACATGTCTTGTCCTCCCTGGGTAGTGAGATTTCATATCTAGTCCACACAGACAACGGAAAAGGACAAGAGGTCCCGTGTACACTCTCCGCACGCTAAAGAACTCATGACAGTTTGGGAATCGAAAATAGTAGGCCACTATGGCCACAGCCCGATCAAAATGAATATGAAAAAAATCTACTCAAAACGTTAAAACTCTCAAACGATAGAAATATGAGAGTGCCTCTGAAAGCGGAGAATATCCGCCTGTATGGCGGGTGACACCCGAGCACACAGTTGCCGGTGTGAAAAGTAGGGAAAAAGTGATTTTCAAACGAAAGTTAGTCCCTCAGGACTTCGCTAGATATATAACTGTGGCGAACACAAACAAACGACAAGAATAACAACAGTGCCAAGGGTGGATGTAATTGAACGAGAGACCAGAAACAGCTTCAAGTTGTGGGGGCATGATAGTTATTGCGAAAGAGTTCAGCTAAAAAAATGAGAAGCTTGATGCAATAGGTTGCGGCTATTTTCTTACTGTAGGTTAATATTATTTTATTTTAGACATTCATTACTAGTTAGCTATACTAATTTTCTTTACTTAAATATCTGTGTTTGTATTGTTTTTTGTTCCCGCTGAAGGCTTATTGAGCCATAACGTCGTTCGATTTTGTGTTGTCCATTACTTAGGTGAAACTGCTACCATACCATTGTCTCTCTTTTTCTCCGACTTTCCCCTTGATGCAAACCTGGATAGAAAAGATCGTTTTTCTGGTGAGATTGCTTCTCTCGATGAGTGAGCTCTGGTTACAGGTGGATCTTCTTTGGGTTCTCAAGATTCTCCCTTGAGTTTCTCATTAAAGTCAAATTGGGTTTGCTGACCCCACGAGGCATTAACGTATCACACTCATACACATAATTTCCCCTGTGGTTGTCCCTTCCCTATGGCATATTCTCTGTTACTCATGTTTGAGCACATTAGTATATGCATATTCTTTGCTAGTCACATTTCTCCTCTACTAGACCACACTGCAATACTTCGGATGCCTCATATATCTCATACCCAACTCTTTGACATCTCAATCGTTCCTCCTCCTTTCGGGCACCCAGTATTCTTCTGTTCTATTCTTTGCGCTTAGTATATGCACACGTTCCTGTGTGTGGGAACTTCTGGTTATTCGTGCTGCGTGGGCACATTTTCACTTTGGCGCGCACACGTAGCTCGTGCGTGTACCGTGGCAATAATTTTCTTTCCACCATAGTTAGCAGGTTAAAAAAAAGGTAAAGAGCCACCGTCACGCCAAGTGACGTATAGGGTTTATGGTGTTAGTAAACCCAAAATTTTACAGACCTTCAGCACATGATTTTTGGGGTAATGTGGTCGGTATTACGCCTGTGCCGCTTTACAGGGAAGACCGTTTATTCTTATTTTTATTGTTATTTTTCATTCTAGTTCGAAATTATTATTTATTTTATTATGTATTATTGTTTTAAATATATATTTCTGTGTGTTGTATGTTTGTTACTGCCGAAGGCCAATAGAGCCGAAACGTTGTTCTAATTTGTGTCGTCCACTTATTACGTAAAGCTTTAACCATACCGTTTTTTGTTCTCTCTATTTTATTTCTATATATTTTTTTTTCATTTCTCCTTAGATGCTTCTTTCCAAAATATTCATGTAAAAACAAACTCCAGTGTAGAAGCCTCGTCAACATTGTCAACATTAAGTTTGGATGTTCTGAACTAAAGGGTGTACTGGTAGAGGGTGGGAGCCGCGATAGCTCAGTGGTTAGTAGACTGGACTACAAAAGAAAAGTGGTAGGGTTCGATCCTGACCGACGGCTTCCGGGTTCACCCAGCCTTAAATGGGTACCTGATTTTTCTGGGAAAGTAAAGCGGTTTGAGCGTAATATCGATCACCATTACCCCAAAATCATGTGCGGAAGGTATGTAAAAATTATGGTCAATAACAGAGACCGAGATAGATATAAGGTGTAACAAAGCATGCCAAGTTATAGGCAAAGTATCAACACTATTGAAAAACAAAGCAATAACTACGGAAGCAAAAAGGGCAATATACAAATCAATTTTTCTACCAACTCTGTGCTATCAGTGCCAGAATTGCACTCTAGAACAATAAGAAAGATAACGACCACCGAAATGAAATGAGTCAGAAGAATGACAGGAAGCAGCTTAAGGGACAGAGTAAGAAACACTGACCTGAGGAAGAAACTCGAAATTGAACCAGCCATCGAATACATAAAGAAACAACAAATAAATTTGTTCGGCCACAATAAAAGACAAAAAGAACTAACAATGACTCAAAGAGCCATAAAAAAACGCTACGAAAACGCCAGATTAAGAGGAAGACCGAGAAAGAGATGGATAAAGGGAATACTAGAGTCACTAGGAGGATTAACATCAGAAGAGGCCAACAGAGAAGCAAAGAATCGGAGATTGTTTCTCCCCTCGACGCCAACGGCAGCAGCGGAAGGATAGAAGTAGAAGAACACCACATTCCCTATACGCCACTTGGAGCGGCGGAGGGGGGGGGGGCTGGCTCTTGAGGGGGGGTGGGTGGGTAGAGGGTGGTGGACTTCCGCCATACGCCGGTGGGAGTTTTCTCTCTAGACGCGCCACTCTTGTGTATGAGGTCTCTTTGAAGTGAGATCGTTTGCCAAGATCTCTCGAATAACTACGCAAATAGAAGGCCCCGTGTGCTCTCCCCGATTGTTAAAGAATCATTGCCGGTTAAAAGTCGAAAAGAGCAGCAACAAAAGCAACTAGGTTGACAAAATTATTAATCAATTAAACATATCCTCATCACCGAGTGCCATCTCCGCATCGAAGGTTGGCTACCATGGAGCGCCATTCTGCTCTGTCTCTTGCTTTGATGGTGCAGGTTGTCATTGGCTGATTTGTCCATCTTTTGATGTTACTCGTCCATGTTAGTCTTGATCTGCCTCTTTTACCTTGTATTTTCTCCTCCAAGATTACTTTTAGTAAGCTGTTGTGTCTGTTAACATGACCCAAAATCGTATTTGTCTTGTTTGAATTGTGCTTAGTAGTTCTCTTTTCATTTTTAGTTGTTTCAAAACTTCATCGTTTGTTTTCTATTCCTTCCATCCAATTCTACCTGTTCTTCTATATATCCATATTTCAAAGGCTTCAATTCTCTGTTCTGTTTTCTTGTCTAATGTCCATGTTTCTGCACCATATAGGAATATTGAGAAGATGTAACATTTTGCTATTCTTAGTTTTAGCCCTGGTGTTATTTGTTTTGATGTTAGTATGTTCTTCATGACATTAAAATTACTTTTTGCCATTCCTATTCTTTTGTTTATTTCAGTTGTACATTTTCCATCACTGGTTATAGTATGTCCAAGGTAGTTGTAGTTATGAACTGTTTTAATTAAACATATATCCATAACAAAGACGGATGTATCGGGTTGAAAGGTGCAGATGTCGCACCATATTGTAAACTAGCTACACAACGTACCCGCTCAAGTTTAACAGGCAAACAATGAAAAACATGAAGAAAAGGACAGAAAACGATGAAGCGTTACTCGGTAATTAATCACGAAGAAAAATGATAAGAGGCGGAAATCAGTGAAAGGTAAATCTCATTTCGAACTAAGAAGTATCCGACACAATATCTAAAACATGAACTTTAAACCAAATCTACAAGCATGAACACAATAATGTAAATCACTGAGACGAAGTAATCAGAGTCAGTCAGAGCTATTAAATGAAGAGTATGACAAGTAATAATTGTGACAAGTAATCGTTGTGACAAGTAATCGTTGTGACAAGTAATAGTTGTGACAAGTAATAAATGTGGCAAGTAATAGTTGTGGCAAGTAATAGTAGTGACAGGTAATTGTTGTGACAAGTAATAGTTGTGACAAGTAACAGTTGTGGCAAGTAATTGTTGTGACAAGTAATAATTGTGACAAGTAATAATTGTGACAAGTAAAGCTTTCTAAAAGTGACCACAACAAGACGAATATCTTTTTTCAACAACAGGAGGAACCAATTGTCATATTTTAGACCTGTCATGAGAAGGAAACAGCTGGAAGATATTGTGACAATTGAAAACATTGACAGAAGAATAGAATAAGAGAAATAGATTCAATATTTAAAATAATATTTAATAAACAGGAGTAGATAATGAAAGTTGTAGAAATACGTAATCACCTGCGCAGTCAATCCCGGTAATTGATGATAATAGTTTGATACTAAACTTACGCCCAATAACTCTGAGGCAACTGGTGAAAAAATTAAAATACATGGAGAAGATCTGGAGAAATCTGATAAGTGTACATTCTTTGAATCTATTTATTTGGTTATTTGGTTATGGAAGGCCTCGGTATCACTGCAAACGAATTAAAATCCATAATTGCTCAACCGCTCGTGCCAGTGGAATCAATCGAATTAATATCTCATCTCCCAAACAAAGAAAGGTAACTGTAGACCCCATCGTAGCAGTCTCAGCACACGCCAAAAATCATAAGTGAAACCGCGCAGAAAATGAACACAGCCAACTGTTTCCTGTCATACGATATCATCATTCATCGTAAACAATTGGAATATCTAAACATGATCAAAACGGATGAGACACACAACTCACGGTGTGCACAGATCACTTAACTCAGTAGCTCCTGCAACAAGCCGGACTTGGAATATGAGGAAACTGCAACAAGGAACACTTTCAATCTATTATCAATGATGAAGGCCCATAACCTGAAAAATTTGTTAGAATAGCGTCAGTAGTATAGGTGGGTGTGAACTCACCCTAAAAGTGCACGCACATGCACCGAAGGACAATAGATTTGGCACCGACTTTGCACCAAACATGCACCAAAACCGTGCAAAAAAAAAAAAAAAAAAAAAATTTTTTTCGAATTCGCGATTTTTTCGAACTTCATTATTTTTTTGGGGGAAATTTTTTTTGGGGTTCGTCAGTTTGTCGAAACGGTCAACTGTGTCTGAGAGCTTAACGTAGGTAAATTCAAAAGATCTTGTGCTAATCGTCCGGTGATCCCCTCTCGCGGTGTGGCGTGACGGTCGTGCGGCTCTCGCGGTGTGCGTGAAAGAGTATTTTAAAAGAGTATATTTGTGAAAGTAAAAATTCAGAATTATTTTAAAAATATGTATTTGTGAAAGTAAACTCAGAATTATTAAAAATAAAAAAAATAAAAAAAACAGTCTCCCTTCAGGATTCGAACACGGGTCTCCTACGTGACAGGGCGACATGTAAAAAAAATGCTGACAAGCAATGACAATGAAGGTTAGTTTGTCGAACGGTGTACTGTATCTGAGAGATTAACGCAGGTAAATTCAAAAGATCGTGACGGCTTATTGTCCGGTGATCGCCCGTCTCTCGGTGTGTGTTAGATGAAAATGAAAGAGTATTTTAAAAGAGTATATTTGTGAAAGTAAAAATTCAGAATTATTTAAAAAATATGTATTTGTGAAAGTAAACTCAGAATTAATCAATATTTTAAAAAACTTAAAATGAAGGGAAATTTAAAATATAGGCGATCGCGTAAATGATTGGGTCGCGGATCTCGCACTACATTTTTTTTTAGTGCCACCCTCAACACCAGCATCAACCCTTCATGTCCTATCATCATCATACCACACAAAGTTTCAAACCGATTATTATTCGCCGGCGGTGGGCATGTGAGGTGGAGGGGCGGGTAATAGGCAACAGGATGCGACATGTAAAAAAATGCTGACAAGCAATGACGTTGAAGGTTAGGTTGTCAAACGGTCAACTGTGTCTGAGAGATTAACGCAGGTAAATTCAAAAGATCGGGGCGTCAAACAGTCCGGCTCAGGATATTTCCGTTAGCCAACTCAGGTAAAACCCCGATTGAAAAGAAAACGGACTTATGTTAAAAATAATAAAATAAAAGTGGTCGTGTGTGTTATCGCTACCAACATCATCATGTGTCGTGTAGTAAGGTGTGCTAAAATTAAATAGTGACGCTCGCTCTTTCTCATTCAATGTAAAGCAAAACAAAATTCTATATTTCACAACTTTATTAATACATCATATATATTACTATCCGGTTGTTGATAATTTTCAGCGTCTGGGTTTCCTCCCTCCTGTTTTGGTGGTACTGTTTGTTAAATGTCTATCAAACACGGATGCATAGGAAGTTTCATTAGCCTTCAAAACACAACCGCCCTCCATTTTGACAAAACCTTGATCAAAGCTGGAATAGGTAATCGGTGACTTTGTTGAAACATCCTGGGCATCCATACTGGCTGCCGGAGCTGTCGTCTGATTAACAAGAGTGAGGTCCCCTTGGTTAACAAAAAAGGGCGTGTAGTTGATGTTAGCATAAGCGTTTTCGAGACTGCCTTAACGCCATCTTTAGACAATGGAACTACCCCCTCTGCCTTCATGTGCTATCATCATCATGTGCCACCCTCAACACCATCACCCCTTCATGTCCTATCATCATCAAGCCACACAAAGTATCAACCCCTTCATGGCCTATCATCATCATGTGCCACCCTCAACACCATCACCCCTTCATGTCCTATCATCATCAAGCCACACAAAGTATCAACCCCTTCATGGCCTATCATCATCATGTGCCACCCTCAACATCAACCTTCATATCCCATCATCATCTTGTGCCCTACCATTAAATAGTGACTCTCTCTCTCTCTCTATCGCATATCCAAGCTAACTCAAGTCAAATAAAAATCATCACCAACCCACACAAATTGACACATCATCATCATGTGCCACCCTCAACATCCCCCTTCCTATCATCATCATCATGTGCCACCCTCAACACTATCATCATGTACCACCCTCAACACTATCATCATGTGCCACCCTCAACACTATCATCATCATGCGCCACCCTCAACACCAGCCCTTCATGTCCTATCATCATGTGCCACCCTCAACACCACCATCAAACCTTCATGTCCTATCATCATCATGTGCCATCCTCAACATCAAACCTTCCGGCTTGGACGGAGGAACAGTTTTCCATCAGTCGAGTAAATGAAACAAACCCCGTTACATATGTGTTGAAAGACGATAAGGGCGATGAGATAGAGGGGTCATTCTACACACCGAAAATTCAAAAAGTTGGAGACAAACTCATCATCCCTGCATGTCCTATCATCAAGCCACACAAAGTATCAACCAGCGAAATTCTCTCTCTCTCTCTCTCTCTCTCTCTCTCTCTCTCTCTCTTTCTCTCTCTCGCTCTGCCTCTCTCATATTCATGATAAACCAAAACAAAATAGGCTCATATTTAAAAAAGTCGACCTAAAACCGTAAAATATTCCACTACAACACAGACCGCTAGACTGAACAGTACTATGAAAATAAACGTCCGTGAATCAAGCGCGCTTATAACACGAAGTCTCACATCCGACTAGTTTAAATATAATCTGGTAAATAAAACTTAGGAGGTAAGGGCAGAAACCAAAAAGGCAAGGTCAGAAACCTAGGAGGCGAGGGCAGAAACCAAAGAGGCAAGGTCAGAAACCTAGGAGACATGGACAGAAAACTAGGAAGCAAAGGCTGAAAACAAGGAGGGAAGGTCAGAAACCTAGGAGGCAAGGGCAGAAACCAAAAAGGCAAGGGCTGAAAACAAGGAGGGAAGGTCAGAAACCTAAGAGGCGAGGTCAGAAACCTAGGAGGCAAGGGCTGAAAACAAGGAGGGAAGGTCAGAAATCTAGGAAGCTGTGTTAGAAAACAAGGAGGGAAGGTCAGAAAGGACATGCTCACCTATCGGAACTTTTGTCCCTCATATGCTATTTCAAAAGTTGTCTTCGTCAATTTAGGGAAGGTCAGAAACCTAGGAGGCAAAGGCTGAAAACAAGGAGGGGAGGTCAGAAATCTAGGAAGCTGTGTTAGAAAACAAGGAGGGAAGGTCAGAAACCTAGGAGGCATGGTCAGAAATCTAGGAAGCTGTGTTAGAAAACAAGGAGGCGAGGGCAGAAACCAAAGAGGCGAGGTCAGAAACCTAGGAGGCAAGGTCAGAAACCAAGGAAGGAAGGTCAGAAAACTAGGAAGCAAAGGTTGAAAACAAGGAGGGAAGGTCAGAAACCTAGGAGACATGGACAGAAAACTAGGAAGCAAAGGCTGAAAACAAGGAGGGGAGGTCAGAAATCTAGGAAGCTGTGTTAGAAAACAAGGAGGGAAGGTCAGAAACCTAGGAGGCATGGTCAGAAATCTAGGAAGCTGTGTTAGAAAACAAGGAGGCGAGGGCAGAAACCAAAGAGGCGAGGTCAGAAACCTAGGAGGCAAGGTCAGAAACCAAGGAGGGAAGGTCAGAAAACTAGGAAGCAAAGGTTGAAAACAAGGAGGGAAGGTCAGAAACCTAGGAGGCATGGTCAAAAATCTAGGAAGCTGTGTTAGAAAACAAGGAGGCGAGGGCAGAAACCAAAGAGGCAAGGTCAGACATTTTCATTATTTGGAGTCTTTGTATTACCTTCTTAGTGAGATTCTCTACGTGTTTCTTCAAAAAGCTACTCTCATTCTCATACTAGTTAGACACATCGAACCGTTCATTATTTCTAAAGCCAAAACAAAAAAGTTTGGCCAAATTACTAACAATTTACCCACAGAACAAAATAAATATAGACTCATATTAAAAAAGTCGACCTCAAAACCATAAAAATCTACTCCCACACTCAATCTAAAAGTTACACCAAAACCGCACGAGATTTGCACCGTGCAAAAACATGCACAAGTTTGGCACGCGCACCAGTTTGGCACGCGCACCAGTTTGGCACAATGCACATTCGTAAAGGGCGTAACAATCAGCATTCGTAAGGGCGTAACAATCATAAAAGTGATTTTTAAGTAAATTTTTTTTTTGGTATGGGGATGTCTATTGGTGCATTGTGCCAAACTGGTGCGCGTGCCAAACTTGTGCATGTTTTTGCACGGTGCAAATCTCGTGCGGTTTTGGTGTA
The DNA here is from genome assembly GCA_032433765.1 of Megaustenia siamemsis. Classification (NCBI taxonomy): domain Eukaryota; kingdom Metazoa; phylum Mollusca; class Gastropoda; order Stylommatophora; family Ariophantidae; genus Megaustenia; species Megaustenia siamemsis. The sequence goes on along the minus strand of JAVIAB010000088.1, from coordinate 57,061,030 downwards.
ACTTTTAGATGAGTGTGGGAGTAGATTTTTATGGTTTTGAGGTCGACTTTTTTAATATGAGTCTATATTTATTTTGTTCTGTGGGTAAATTGTTAGTGATTTGGCCAAACTTTTTTTTTTTTGGCTTTAGAAATAATGAACGGTTCGATGTGTCTAACTAGTATGAGAATGAGAGTAGCTTTTTGAAGAAACACGTAGAGAATCTCACTAAGAAGGTAATACAAAGACTCCAAATAATGAAAATGTCTGACCTTGCCTCTTTGGTTTCTGCCCTCGCCTCCTTGTTTTCTAACACAGCTTCCTAGATTTCTGACCATGCCTCCTAGGTTTCTGACCTTCCCTCCTTGTTTTCAACCTTTGCTTCCTAGTTTTCTGACCTTCCCTCCTTGGTTTCTGACCTTGCCTCCTAGGTTTCTGACCTCGCCTCTTTGGTTTCTGCCATCGCCTCCTTGTTTTCTAACACAGCTTCCTAGATTTCTGACCATGCCTCCTAGGTTTCTGACCTTCCCTCCTTGTTTTCTAACACAGCTTCCTAGATTTCTGACCTCCCCTCCTTGTTTTCAGCCTTTGCTTCCTAGTTTTCTGTCCATGTCTCTTAGGTTTCTGACCTTCCCTCCTTGTTTTCAACCTTTGCTTCCTAGTTTTCTGACCTTCCCTCCTTGGTTTCTGCCCTCGCCTCCTTGTTTTCTAACACAGCTTCCTAGATTTCTGACCATGCCTCCTAGGTTTCTGACCTCGCCTCTTTGGTTTCTGCCCTCGCCTCCTTGTTTTCTAACACAGCTTCCTAGATTTCTGACCATGCCTCCTAGGTTTCTGACCTTCCCTCCTTGTTTTCTAACACAGCTTCCTAGATTTCTGACCTCCCCTCCTTGTTTTCAGCCTTTGCTTCCTAGTTTTCTATCCATGTCTCCTAGGTTTCTGACCTTCCCTCCTTGTTTTCAACCTTTGCTTCCTAGTTTTCTGACCTTCCCTCCTTGGTTTCTGACCTTGCCTCCTAGGTTTCTGACCTCGCCTCTTTGGTTTCTGCCCTCGCCTCCTTGTTTTCTAACACAGTTTCCTAGATTTCTGACCATGCCTCCTAGGTTTCTGACCTTCCCTCCTTGTTTTCTAACACAAATTCCTAGATTTCTGACCTCCCCTCCTTGTTTTCAGCCTTTGCTTCCTAGTTTTCTGTCCATGTCTCCTAGGTTTCTGACCTTCCCTCCTTGTTTTCAGCCTTTGCCTCCTAGGTTTCTGACCTTCCCTAAATTGACGAAGACAACTTTTGAAATAGCATATGAGGGACAAAAGTTCCGATAGGTGAGCATGTCCTTTCTGACCTTCCCTCCTTGTTTTCTAACACAGCTTCCTAGATTTCTGACCTTCCCTCCTTGTTTTCAGCCCTTGCCTCCTAGGTTTCTGACCTCGCCTCTTAGGTTTCTGACCTTCCCTCCTTGTTTTCAGCCCTTGCCTTTTTGGTTTCTGCCCTTGCCTCCTAGGTTTCTGACCTTCCCTCCTTGTTTTCAGCCTTTGCTTCCTAGTTTTCTGTCCATGTCTCCTAGGTTTCTGACCTTGCCTCTTTGGTTTCTGCCCTCGCCTCCTAGGTTTCTGACCTTGCCTCTTTGGTTTCTGCCCTCGCCTCCTAGGTTTCTGACCTTCCCTCCTTGTTTTCAAACCTTGCCTCTTTGGTTTCTGCCCTTACCTCCTAAGTTTTATTTACCAGATTATATTTAAACTAGTCGGATGTGAGACTTCGTGTTATAAGCGCGCTTGATTCACGGACGTTTATTTTCATAGTACTGTTCAGTCTAGCGGTCTGTGTTGTAGTGGAATATTTTACGGTTTTAGGTCGACTTTTTTAAATATGAGCCTATTTTGTTTTGGTTTATCATGAATGTGAGAGAGACAGAGCGAGAGAGAGAAAGAGAGAGAGAGAGAGAGAGAGAGAGAGAGAGAGAGAATTTCGCTGGTTGATACTTTGTGTGGCTTGATGATAGGACATGCAGGGATGATGAGTTTGTCTCCAACTTTTTGAATTTTCGGTGTGTAGAATGACCCCTCTATCTCATCGCCCTTATCGTCTTTCAACACATATGTAACGGGGTTTGTTTCATTTACTCGACTGATGGAAAACAGTTCCTCCGTCCAAGCCGGAAGGTTTGATGTTGAGGATGGCACATGATGATGATAGGACATGAAGGTTTGATGATGGTGTTGAGGGTGGCACATGATGATAGGACATGAAGGGCTGGTGTTGAGGGTGGCGCATGATGATGATAGTGTTGAGGGTGGCACATGATGATAGGAAGGGGGATGTTGAGGGTGGCACATGATGATAGTGTTGAGGGTGGTACATGATGATAGTGTTGAGGGTGGCACATGATGATGATGATAGGAAGGGGGATGTTGAGGGTGGCACATGATGATGATGTGTCAATTTGTGTGGGTTGGTGATGATTTTTATTTGACTTGAGTTAGCTTGGATATGCGATAGAGAGAGAGAGAGAGAGAGAGAGAGAGAGAGAGAGAGTCACTATTTAATGGTAGGGCACAAGATGATGATGGGATATGAAGGTTGATGTTGAGGGTGGCACATGATGATGATAGGCCATGAAGGGGTTGATACTTTGTGTGGCATGATGATGATAGGACATGAAGGGGTGATGGTGTTGAGGGTGGCACATGATGATGATAGGCCATGAAGGGGTTGATACTTTGTGTGGCTTGATGATGATAGGACATGAAGGGGTGATGGTGTTGAGGGTGGCACATGATGATGATAGCACATGAAGGCAGAGGGGGTAGTTCCATTGTCTAAAGATGGCGTTAAGGCAGTCTCGAAAACGCTTATGCTAACATCAACTACACGCCCTTTTTTGTTAACCAAGGGGACCTCACTCTTGTTAATCAGACGACAGCTCCGGCAGCCAGTATGGATGCCCAGGATGTTTCAGCAAAGTCACCGATTACCTATTCCAGCTTTGATCAAGGTTTTGTCAAAATGGAGGGCGGTTGTGTTTTGAAGGCTAATGAAACTTCCTATGCACCCGTGTTTGATAGACATTTAACAAACAGTACCACCAAAACAGGAGGGAGGAAACCCAGACGCTGAAAATTATCAACAACCGGATAGTAATATATATGATGTATCAATAAAGTTGTGAAATATAGAATTTTGTTTTGCTTTACATTGAATGAGAAAGAGCGAGCGTCACTATTTAATATTAGCACACCTTACTACACGACACATGATGATGTTGGTAGCGATAACACACACGACCACTTTTATTTTATTATTTTTAACATAAGTCCGTTTTCTTTTCAATCGGGGTTTTACCTGAGTTGGCTAACGGAAATATCCTGAGCCGGACTGTTTGACGCCCCGATCTTTTGAATTTACCTGCGTTAATCTCTCAGACACAGTTGACCGTTTGACAACCTAACCTTCAACGTCATTGCTTGTCAGCATTTTTTTACATGTCGCATCCTGTTGCCTATTACCCGCCCCTCCACCTCACATGTCCACCGCCGGCGAATAATAATCGGTTTGAAACTTTGTGTGGTATGATGATGATAGGACATGAAGGTTTGATGCTGGTGTTGAGGGTGGCACTAAAAAAAAAAATGTAGTGCGAGATCCGCGACCCAATCATTTACGCGATCGCCTATATTTTAAATTTCCCTTCATTTTAAGTTTTTTAAAATATTGATTAATTCTGAGTTTACTTTCACAAATACATATTTTTAAAATAATTCTGAATTTTTACTTTCACAAATATACTCTTTTAAAATACTCTTTCATTTTCATCTAACACACAGCGAGAGACGGGCGATCACCGGACAATAAGCCGTCACGATCTTTTGAATTTACCTGCGTTAATCTCTCAGAACAGTACACCGTTCGACAAACTAACCTTCATTGTCATTGCTTGTCAGCATTTTTTTTACATGTCGCCCTGTCACGTAGGAGACCCGTGTTCGAATCCTGAAGGGAGACTGTTTTTTTTTATTTTTTTTTATTTTTAATAATTCTGAGTTTACTTTCACAAATACATATTTTTAAAATAATTCTGAATTTTTACTTTCACAAATATACTCTTTTAAAATACTCTTTCACGCACACCGCGAGAGCCGCACGACCGTCACGCCACACCGCGAGAGGGGATCACCGGACGATTAGCACACGATCTTTTGAATTTACCTGCGTTAAGCTCTCAGACACAGTTGACCGTTTCGACAAACTGACGAACCCCCAAAAAAATTTCCCCCCAAAAAAATAATGAAGTTCGAAAAAATCGCGAATTCGAAAACAAAATTTTTTTTTTTTTTTTGCACGGTTTTGGTGCATGTTTGGTGCAAAGTCGGTGCCAAATCTATTGTCTTTCGGTGCATGTGCGTGCACTTTTAGGGTGAGTTCACAGCCACCTATACTACTAGCGTCACATCGCAGATATTGGAAAGCTGAGGCATTTATACTGTAGGACGGATTGGCGTCAGGAGCCGCGATAGCTCAGTGGTTAGTGAACTGGGCTACGAAGAACAAGGGATAGGGTTCGATCCCAACCGACGGCTTTCGGGTTCACCCAGCCTTAAATGGGTACCGGATTTTTCTGGGAAAGTGAAGCGGCGCGGGCGTAATACCGACCACATTACCCCGAAAATCATGTGCCGAAGGTCTGTAAAATTTATGGTCACTTAATACCATATTCCCTATACGCCACTTGGCGTGACGGGGGTACTTTACTTTACTTTTTAAACGGATTGGCGTCACTGCAGGAGGGGCAATCCCGTACCGCTACGCCCTGATTCATTAACCAACAATGTGTTCATTTAGACCGTTCATACTGTCCTATTGAATGTGTGGCGTTCTGAAAAAATGGTGCGCAGCTCATGATGCTACTTCCGGTGGCTGTAACGGTAGTTATGGGCAGCACTACCTTCATGCGCTCGTTCCAGATCAGTATAGACTTCGCGGCTAGTGAGCGTGCCCCAGGAATCGATGTATCAACAAATGAAATCGGGTCTCCACTTCGTTGAAACAGTAGATCCGACCGCAACCCTACTGGTGACAAAGTTGCTGTCAAACATAGATCGCACATCAAGTCCCATGTTAAAGCCGGAGCCTGATATCGTTCCACTTCAATCAAAGGCCAGTCGTCTGCAGCACGAGTAACTGCGCGCTGGCGCCAACACCGTGTTGGCTTAGTGGTCAAGTGAAAGCGACTGGACCACAGCTATCTCCGCAAACGATATACAGACCACAAAGAATCACGTGAAAATACACAGCATGAAAAATGTCACCAGTCCAATCTGATTTTACTAGGCGGCCATCTTGATCTGCCACACCATCCGAAATTTTGAAAGATGAGAGCAGCAATCTTAGCTCTAAAATTAGGCGGAGACCTACCCTTGTTACAGCAGTTGTTCTTTAAACTTGCAAAACATGCATCCTTACAACAGAGAAAGAGAAGAAAGTACAAGCTAAGGAGATGAAATAATATCATTAGATTTTGGGCATCTCTTACTTAGCTCGCTAAGAGTGAAAATGAGTTATATGAAATGTTAGACATGATAGTGAAAGAAAGCAAAAATAAAGGACTCAGCCTTAATAACAGAAAGACAGAAGTAATGGTAACAACAAAGAAAAAGACATCATCTCAGTGCAAAAAAAAAAAACAAACAAGTGGAACAATATTAAAACAGGTAAATGAATTTAAATATTTGGGAACTTTGTTAACCTCAGACGGAAGATGTACAAAAGAGGTGAGATGCAGAATGGCTCAGGCAAAATCAGCTTTCCAAAAAATGAGGACGATACTATGCAATCCATTTTTTGACAATAGAAACAAGAAAAAGAGTTAGTTAATGTTACGTAGAGCCAGTCTTAACATATGGATGTGAATCATGGACAATAGGACAACAGACAAGAAAATCACTGGAGGATGTAGAAATGTGGTTTTACAGAAGAATGTTGAGAATACCATGGACAGCTAAGAAGAGCAATGAAAATGTTCTGAAAGAGGCCAAAGCAAAAAGAGAACTAATTTTCAATATTAGGAAGAGACAATCATCATTTTTTGGCCATGTGATGAGAATAGAACAGCTGGAATATATTGTAACAACTGACAAAATTGAGGGACGAAGAGATAGAGGGAAGCAAAGAGAGAAGATACCAGACAGCTGAAAAGAATGGATTGACAGAAGGTCAACAACAGAAATGATAAATAACTGTCGTGATCGAAAGTTGTGGAGAGACATGATCACCTACGCCAGGAGGCCCAGTACTTGATGGTGATTATACTTAACTCGTCTGGCAAATGAAAAGTTCGCAAAATGAAGCAACAAGCAATCTGAGCACATGATAATATATTGACTATTGAGAATAAACGTAAACTGAAATGTTTAGTTATGTATCTCTATTGCTTGACGTGGCAAAGATCATTCTGCCAGGAACTGTGAACATAGGGAGAAGTAGAGGTAAACATGGAAAGAGATGGGAAGATAATATCAAAGATTATGGACAGGTCTCGATACTGCAGAGTTAAAAAAAATGACTTTAGATAGAGAGAAAAGGAGAAGGTTAATTACATCTGCCGGTGGTGCTCCAATGAGCCCCTGGGTTATGAGATGAAGAAGTATGATGATAGATCCAATCAGGATGCATCGCGAACTTTCAGGCCCATAATACCCGGAAGTATGAACCCAAGAGCCTTCCCATCTTATCACCCTCCTTCTCGTGTCAATATATGTGACCCAGTTTTGACAATATGGGTAAGTAGAAGAGCTTAGTAGCTTTACGTCAATTCAGCCCCTGACTTCCGGAAGTGATTGCTAGACAACCAGCGAACAGACAAGAAAATCGTTTGAGGCCGCTGAAACATGACTTTAAAGAAGAATGTTCAGAATATCATGGGCAGATTAAACGTAAGGATGTTTTCATAGAAGCCATCGGAAATGAAAGCTTATTTATAAATATTGGTGGTGAGGAATGCCGCTTCGCATCGTTAGTTTCAATGCTTATAGCGACACTATCCAGAAGTCTCTGAACACTTCTGGATAGGCGGCCGAGCACATATGGGATAAAACGCACATGCTAAGACGCCGGTTCAAGTCTCGTACTGTCCCAGTGGCCTGTTGACATGTTACGCCGTGTAATGATAAGGAAAAAACTGGACTACGTTGTGGCAAAAGATAGAAGCTCGATGTCTCAACGAAGTGAAGGCTCGACTTCATTTGTCGGGACATCGATTCTTGGAGCACGTTAACTAGCAAGAAAGTCTACACATATTTGGAGCGGACTCTTCATGGGAAAAATAGTTAGATTAAGAGAGAGACAGAGTGAAAGAGAGAGGGAGAGAGAGACGGTACACGATAGCATGAAACATTCGCAGTAAGTCTACAAAAGAAGTGTTACATATATTCAGAGATAGACGAAAGTTGTGGTGAGACAAGATTACCAATACCAGCAAGAACCAAGCTTAATGATTACACATACACATTTCATATATCTATAATTTAATAGAATATATGCATTTCTTAAGAAAATGTATGGCTATAAGCCACAGAAATATTGTTATGCTTAAGTGGAGAATGTCAAGGAATGCATGCGTTATACATCCACACAAATAATTAAATGTAAAGGAAAGAACTTGGTGGTGAGAAGTCAAGGGAAATAGTTGGAAGTTCCAGAACATTAAAACGCTCGCTATAGAAGAATTTTAATATTTGGGAACTTTGTTAACCTCAGACGGAAGATGTACAACAGAGGTGAGATGCAGAATGGCCCAGGCAAAAACACGTTTCCAGAAAATAAGGAAGATACTGTGCAATCCATTTTTGACAATAGAAACAAGAAAAAGAGTTCTTAAATGTTATATAGAGTCAGTCTTAACATATGGACGTGAATCATGGACAATAGGACAACTGACAAGAAAATCACTGGAGTCTGTAGAAATGTGGTTTTACAGAAGAGTGTTGTGAATACCATGGATAGCTAAGAAGAGTAATGAACATATTCTGAAAGAGGTCAAAGCAAAAAGAGAGCTAATTTCCAATATTCGGAAGAAACAATCATAATTTTTTTGGCCATGTAATGAGAAGAGAACAGCTGGAAAATTTTGTAACATCTTGGAAAATTGAGGGACGAAGAGATAGAGGGAAGCGAAGAGAAAAGATACCAGACAGCTTAAGAGAATGGCTTGGCAGAAGGTCAACAACAGAAATGATAAATAACTGTCGTGATCGAAAGTTGTGGAGAGACATGATCACCTACGCCAGCAGGCCCGGTACTTGATGATGATAACAGAAGAACATATGAATCCCCGGTGGCTGAGTGGTTAGTGTGTTCGCTTTGATGATCACAAATGTCCGGGTGCGATCCTCAGAAATGCGGGGTTTGTTTATTCGGACCGACAAGGATCAGGGGTTCACCATAAAAATGGTTCCAGAGATGTTTCTGCGAAGTAAATGCGGCCTGGCGTGATACCGACCAAATCACCCAAACATGTATCGTGGTCAAAGAAAAATAAGGTCACTAACACCATATTCCCCATACACCTAGCAAGGCAGGGGAGAGAATTTTGACTTGTTTTTTTGTGTTTTATAAGAGAACAAACCAAACAAGAATACTTATAAATTTATTACGGTAAAGAGACCGGAAGTACACCGGTCACGTGTTCACAATGGACGCCAGAATACTCTCGAGGCACGCCGTCATGTGTACAGCATGACAACAACATAAAAAAAAGAAGAAAGGATGATCAAAATAAATTACAAGAACAATAAATAACGATGCCGTAACTACGGGCTGAAGAACAAAGCGAAAGTTTGCAGTGAATCGCCCCACACGGAGAGTGATGATTTCTGTCCTATGTGCCGGCTTTGAGAGGAAGTAGCTGTATCGTGTTCACACATTTTAGCTGTTGTTTACAAATGTATATGTGCACATCACTGGTGAAGTAAACATGGTTGACAATACATATTGATATCAACTCCAATATCACAATGATTTTCCTCCTGTCAGTTGTTAGGAACAATTGTTTATTTCTCGAGATATATAAATATATCGTAGTCCTCCATTGCTTGATATATATATATAACATTTTACAGACCATATTGTGGTAGCAAATCGCTTGGCGAGGAGCCGCGATGGCTCAGTGGTTAGTGAACTGAACTACAAAGGACTAGAGGTAGGGTTCGATTCTAACCGAAGACTTCCAGTTTAATCCAGCTATAAATTGGTACTGGATTTTTTTTCTGGAAAAGTAAAACGGCACGGGCGTAATACCGACCACATTACACCACAAATCATATGCCGAAGGTCTATAAAAATGATGGTCACTAACACCATATTCCCTATGCGTCACGCGGCGTGACGGGGCTCTTCACTTACTTTTAAACACTCGGCCGTTTAAAATAACGCCTTTAAGATCTTTAAACAAAAAAAATTCTGAACGAAGCTTGCATATAATAAAGGTAAATTTGTAGCGTAAGTAAAAAAAGTAAAGTACCGCCGTCACGCCAAGTGGCGTATAGGGAATATGGTGTTAGTGACCCTATATTTTACAGACCTTCAGCACATGATTTTTGGGGTAATGTGGTCGGTATTACGTCGGTCTTGCTTTACTTTCCCAGAAAAAAAATCCGGTACCCATTTAAGGCTGGGTGCCTCATCAAGGCCAGCTCCTTGTCGTGGGGATGGGGCTTAACAGTCACCAGGGACTGAAAACTAAGACTGGCCAGGCCTTCCTACAACCGAGCAAGACCAGTCTGCTCTAGCAAGTTCAAGTGCTGAAGTCGGAGGCAACCAGCCAAAAGGCGCACAATAATCAGGATGCCACGCACTCAACGAAAATGGAAGTATGTCTATAACCGCAAATCGATACGGCACTCGCCCTGTGATGGACACTCAGGCAGGTGCAGCGCCGGGCCCTCAGCCTCGTAAAGGCCCAACCAATATTACTGGATGTCCTTCTCAACCGCTCTGTGGAGTGAGGGGGCGAGAGAATAGAGCTACTGGCCAATACAAAATAAGACCACTCAAAATAATGCACTGGAATGCTGAAGGCATCAACAGCAAAAGAGATGGGTACAGTAAAAAGATAGAATTAGAAAATATTCTGCATGAAGAACAAATAAGCATATGCTGTTTGCAGGAAACCCATCTAAACAACGACATAGCCTTGAAGATTAGGGGATACCAGTGCTACCGATCTGACAGAAAAAATAGACAAAAGGGCGGAATACTGAGACTTGTAAGGAACAACATCAATGCA